>VMDO01006385.1:0-36599 GCA_007922755.1 Pedetes capensis
ATCCTAAATGTGGAGTAGAACCACTTTTCCAATTATCTATACTATTTATTGAACTGTATGTATTGATTTTACTTTTTCTATTCTTATCAATGAAGTTTTACAGAATGTTCAGGAAAAATGTACAATTTATTGGGAAACAAGAAACATTATACAGGAATTTTAGGCTATATTTTAATGGAAGCAATATACATGTACATGATGGAGCAGTTATAGTACGGTTAAAAATGTATATTTGTTTGTAAATTTTATAGTGTATAAATATATGAGCTTAGTAAACCAGTGACTACATACAGGGAATCACTTAGAATGATTGATAATTTTGACACTGCTATAAACTGTGTCTTATTTTCCTTATTAAATTTGACTTTTATCAGTTTAAGTTATTGTCATTTACTTCAGGACAGTATTGTATATCATACTACAGATTATTTAAAATGGTTTTGTGAGATTATAGTTTGCAGGACTTGCAGAAATAAAATAGGTGCCATAGTATACTGTAATCACTACTTGACTGGTGAAGAGAGACAAACATCTTTAGTGCCAGTGCTTAAAGAAGCAGAAGGGACAAACATAACATAATCCAGCAGGAGGAAAGCAAAGAGAATACAAAGGATTGATTGATAAGGATGTATTAGTATCTGATAAAGAGAAGAAGCACATGTCCTGTGCTTCCACTTTTGTTTTAAAGTTACACAAACTTGTAAGGAAAACTTACCTATTGATGTGCTTTATTTGAAAATATTTTTTCAAAACCAGTCATTTGAACTCAGGACCTCGTGCATAGTAGGCAAGTGCTGTACTGATGTCTTTTACCTCCAGCCCCTTTTGTATTTTTATTTTGAGACAGGGTCTCTCAAGATGTATAGGCTGCCTCTGGCCTCAAACTTGTGATCCCCTTGCATCAGCCTTTCGTCACAAGATCACTAGTGTGTGCTATGGTGCTGGGCTTCATTTAACTTAATAAAGAATAAATGTCCCATAATGAATCAATCATTATTCCAAGAGTCATTTAAACCTGGTGTGTAGCACTACCCTTGCAATTCCCAAGGGCTCTGAGGTAATCCAGATTTTCTGCACACTTCCTGTATCGACTCACTTTCAGGTCAAATCATTTACTTCTGAATTTGTCTCCTTTACTATTCCTAATGCTTATGCCTTAGCTCACCCTTTTACTACTTCTCATGTGCGTATCCTCCCTTCAACTTGTCCTCTACCCTAATCCTAGTTCAACCCAACCTGTGCATTGCTGTTGAAGTGACTTCTGGGAATTGAACCCAGGGCCTCATGCATGCTAGGTAAGCACTGTACCACTGAGCCATACCCCTAGCCCTGGAGTGATCTTCTTAAAATGTATGTCTTGAATAAAATTCTTCCCAAATATCCCATATCTTCCAGAAAAGTTAAAACTTCTGAATTTAGTACATAAAATCTAGATGATCTGATCTCCCTAAACTCATCTCCTTATACTCAGCTTATTCCTCACATTCCTCTAGCCATTCCAATTTAATAATTTTTTAATGGATTGTATGTTTTCATATCTCAATACTTTCATACATGCACTGTTACTGTTACCTAAAATTATTATTTCCAATTGGTACATCTAAATTCATTCATACTGGGCTTCTAATACCACCTTGGGCTGGTATTTAGCTTAGTTGGTAGAGCACTGCGGTGCAGTCTCTGAGGTCCTGAGTTCAATTCCCAGCACTGCAAAAATGGGAGAAGGGCCTGGCAATCCACTCCCGAGGCAATCCAGAAAACAGTCAGCCATTGAAAACCCTATGAATGTTGCTGAGTCGGACACCGACTCCACGGCACGTAACAAGAACAACAACAACAATACCACCTTAAGAATAATTCCTTCTAAATTGTCAAAGCTGTTGTACTTGTCCTTTGAGATTCCCATGGCATATTGGGTATACCCTTGATCTAGCATTGTCACTTTCCACTATAAACATCACTTTATTTATATTTCTCTCACTGGATTATAAAACTCCTTGCAGGTAGTAACTATATCTTTCCTACCTTGTGTGTGTGTGATGGTGGGGTGCTGGGGGGTTGCGCCCAGGAGCCTTGCGTACATTTTGCAAGTGGTCTACCACTGAACTGCAAGCCCAGCCTTCCTTTTAATTTTTTTTTCTTATCTCGAGACAGAGTCTCACTTAATTATGTAGGCTACCTTTGGCTCCAAACTTGCAGTCCTCCTGCCTCTGCCTCTCAAATTGCTGGGATTACAGGCACATGCCACCACGTGGGCTCTTACTTATGTTTGTGCTCCTGGTGTCTGGTTCAGTGTCTGACAGGGTATCAGTATTAAATCAATATTTGTAGGCGGCATGATTGTGTGATTTATGAGCAGCATTCATTATGGTTCTTGCATTTGAACAATTTTGTGTTAAAACACTCAAGCAAAGGTCATAAATAGTATAAAATGTGCTATTTGGTGTAAGAGTCAAGGATGTTGTTGTTAGGTGCTGTTGAGTCAGGTCCAACTCATAGCAACCCTCACAGGGTTTTCATTGGCTGATTGATTTGGAATTGCTTTGGGAGTGAATTGCCAGGTCTTGCTCCCATTTTTGCAGTACTGGGGATTAAACCTGGGTCCTCAGTGAATGCAGAGCAGGCTCTCTACCAACTCAGCTAAACTCGAGCCCCAATAAATAGTAATATATTATGTATTTCAAAATTGCTAAAACACTAGATTTTAATTTTTAAATTTTATTTTTATTTCTATGTTTTAAAAATTTTATTTTATTTTTTGTAGTCTTGAGAAGTTGAACCCAGGGCCTTGTTTATGCTAGGCAGTTGTTCTACTGCTGAGCTGTACTCCCAGGCCCATTTTTGTTTTTGAGAGATGGTTTCACTTGTTATGCAAGCTACCTCTGGCCTCAAACTTGTCATCCTCCTGTCTTGGCCTCCCAAGTTGCTGAGATTATAGGTATGAACCAAAGTGCCTGTTTAGATTTTAAATATGTTTACCACAAAGAAGGTAAGTATGTAAGCTGATGGATTTTGTTAGACTGATTTGATCATCCTACATTGTAAACATACATCAAAACATCACAGGGTACCTTAGTAAATATATACATTGAGAGTTCACTGAGTTTGTAGAGCAAGATGTGCAAATGTTTTGTGCTTCCTTGCTAAGAATTTTTTTTGCAAATGAATATATATATATATAATATATTATTACATATTATATACTATATATAACATATATACATATAACACATATAATACAGAATTTGGTATGAAATTTATATGAGGAGGGTAGTTAATTCTTACCCACATCAAAAAATTTTTTTTGGGGAAAGCCAATGTTAACTATTAAAAGGAATTTATTACTTTACACACCTAAATTGGCTAAAGACAGTTCTCAGCTGCAACTCTTGGTCACATTCTGCCGTAGACATCACAGACCCCTAAATAACATGGCACAGTGCCTAAAGTAGCAGAGTTAAAGATTCAAATGCTCCCAGTTCATAACTGATACAACATGGACAAAAACTGGGCACAGAGGAGTGAGGAAAGCCTGCCTCTGTCACCCCAGGGTGACCACTCTCAAAACATAGGATTGATTAGGGTATTACAGAGTTGGAAATTAGGCTGTGTTATATAAAAACTGAAATATAAAATATTCTGGAGATATGATTGTATAAATTGTGAAAATGTATTAATGAATATACATTTTCAGCTTTCTCTTTTTTCTCTTACTGGCTGATTTATAGAGCTTTTGGCTATCAAAGTAAGATATAGTTATTTGGAAGGATATGAATATAAAGTTTAACTATCCAATGACAAATTCCGTACAAAGAGAAATAATTAAGGTCTCTGTTGCATTTGTCTTTTCTTTTTATCAAGTTAGAATGGGACTGTGGTGAAATGAATTTTGGTTTTGATATAAAATGAAAAGGTTTTTAACTTTGCAACTGTACATTGAGTTTTCTGGGATTTGGAGATGATAATAAAAAGCCAACATGAAACAAATGAGTGAATTTCACAGAAATTATGTGTCACTTATAAAAGCTGCGCACTTATCCAGTACTTGAAGAGCTGCTCCCCCCAGTTTCCAGTACTGAGAGGCTGAACCCAGGTCCTCACACTTAATTTGCAAGTATTCTACCACTAAGCTGCAAACCCACTCCTTTTTGTTTTTTATCCTGAGATAAAGTCTTGTTAACTTATTCAGGCTGTCTTTTGCCTCAAACTTATGATTCTCCTGCCTCAGCTTCCCCAGTTGCTGGATTACAGATGTGTGCCATTGTACCTGTCTTTGAAGAGTCTCTTATAAAGGAATTTTTTTAGAAAATGTATCTTGTCAAGGAAAATTAATTTTAAGGAGACATTCAAATGACCTCTAAAAAGCATGTACTTATATTAATATTTTAGTGTAACTGATATTGTGGAAAGAGCACAAGCTTTGAAATTTCTGCATACTGATTTCAAACCCAAGTTCTCCTACAAATTAGCTGCATGTCTTTGGGAAGCTACTTAAAGTCATTGTGTGTCTACTTCTTCACCTGTAGGTGACACAAGATTGAAAACATATACAGATGTAGGTGTGAATAGAGTATTTGCCAGTCTAGTATGGGAACTTTAAAACTCAGTATACATTTATTTCCTGTTTTCTTACCCAAAATTAATTAAAAGCTCTTCTTATTTTTTCTTGATTATTCAAAAAATAATTATATGAGCTATTCTCTTAAAGAGACTTTTTTAACAGGTAGGATAATTTGTATGCTACTACCTCCTCCTGAGTCTAATAAAATTCTGATTATTGTCAACTTTATTCATTCAGAAAAGTCCATAAAGGAAACTAAAAATCCTGTGTTAAGGTTATTAGCTCTTTTCCTTCAAAGCATGTAGCAAGGTAGCAGGTTAAAAAGAGACTAGTATGAAAAATTGTTGTTATTCAAGTTAATTGGAAGATGATACACATGTATGACTGATTTTATGTCTGTAGAGATTATAGGCAACATTCCTAATATTTTTGGTGTATACACTAAGATCAGTAATGATCCTGAATTCTGTAATAGGTTGTGTTTTCCAAAAATGGTTGCAAGAGAATGTCTCATCTCTCATATCTTTTTTATACAGTAAACTTGACTTCACGTCAAGTGTAGGCTTTATGTTCCCTCACCTTGAATCTAGGTGACTTGTTACTTGCTTGTAGCTAATAGATTATGGCAAAGTAATGCTGTGCTACTCCTTGGACTAAGCAATAAAGAGCAGTTTAGTTTCTGCCTTATTTTCAGGGATATTTATACCATGAGAAAATAAGTCAGACTACCATGAACTGCTAAACGGGAGAGGACACACGCACATTTTCTGGTTAATGGCAGAGCTGAGCTCTTAGCTTATAGCTAGCAATTGTCTACCATGCCAGTGAGACATCTTGGGTTAACTGCAAAACTAATCACCATCTCACTGCATTCACGTGAAAGATTCCAAGTGAAACCACCCAGCTAAGACTTACATATTTTTGATCTACTACTTTGTCAGAAAAATTAAATGGTTGTTTTTAAGGTACTAAATTGTGGAGTTATTTCTTTTTTTTACATCAATAGTAAGTAGAACAAATCCTTTGTTAGACTTTGAATAAAAGCAAAACTATTAAAAACATTTCCTCAAGTATTCAAGGGATTTCATTAGTATGAAATCCCCATAGTTTATAAAATTCTTCAGAGACAGTAAAAGAAAATAATAGGTGTGATATATCTTTATGGTCTTAGTTGTGTGAATGAAAGTGATCTGAAGAAATGTGTGGAATACAGAATCCAAAAAGAAAATACTTTCTCAAAAATATTGAACAGTAATGTAAATTGAAAACCTTGCTGACCATATATTTGACATATGCAGCATTTACTCATTATATTGCATTAGCTCTGGCAATGAGTTTATTAATTACTACAATACATTAAGTATTATATAATTTTCATGCTGAAAAAAAATTGTCAACTTCCTCTAATGGTTGTACTGATGACCTTTACAAATATGGCAAGAAAACTTGTTATTGTTATTAGGTGCCGTTGAGTTGAGTTCAACTCACGGCAATACTATATACAAAACAACAAAACACTCCCTGATACAGTACCATGCCCTGCACTTTGTCAGTGCTTGTCTGCTATTCATGGGGATTCATGGGGTTTTCAATGGCTGATTGTTTCAGAAGTGAGTTGCCAGGTCTTTCTCCTTTTTTTTTTTTTTTTTTTTTTTTTTTTTTTTTTTTTTTTTTTTTTTTTTTGCAGTGCTGGGCATCAAACCCAGGGCTCAGACAGTGCAGAATGGTACTCAAGCAACTGAACTAGCTGGGCTCAATCGATAGAATGCCTCTCTGCATTATCTGAGGCCCTGGGTTCAATCCCTAGCACTGCAAAAAATGGGAGAAGGATATGGTAGCCCACTCTTGAAACAATCTTGAAAACAATCAGCCATTAAAAACCCTATGAAGGTCAGACAGATAACTTGTACAGGTAGTAATTTATGTTTAGTTCTTCTTATTATAAGATATAGTAGAGAATAAGAGAAATCCCTCCAGCTTTAATCTGAAGTCAGGCAAACTTTTATTTTTGTTGCCTCAGATTCAGAAGCAGAAATTGCCAAGAATGCAATTAAAAATCTGAATTTTTCCCCACCTCCTGCCATGTATGGGTGTGCATACATGGGTGAGTGTTTGTGTTCTTAAGTACAATCTGATCTACCTGATGTGAAATAGAGAATGTGAGAGACTTCCTCTGATCCTGAGAAAAGTAGAGTCATAGCCATGCATGACCTGGGAAGCTGAGGCAGGAGGACCACAAGATGGAGGCCAAGAGACAGCCTATGCAACTTAGTGAGACTCTGTCTCGGAATAAAAAGTACAAAAGGGTTCAGGGATGCATCTCAATGATAGAGCATTTGCGTAGAATGTGTGAAGCCCTGGATTCAAATCCTTTGTACTGGATAAAGAGAAAGAAAACAAAAAGAAAAAGAAAAAGAAAAGTAGAGTCACATATCCTGTTCCCTGGAAGCAGCTTCCCTGGAGAGATCATGGCCCTCAGAGGAGAGTGGCTATGTGTGGACACTTGGCATTTAGGCTGTTAACCCTAGACATGACTCCTGGGTGTGAGTCACTTTTTCAAGGGACCATGAGGGCTTGATCAATTAATGCATTAATTCATACAATTATGTATCCAATCATTTGTTCACTCAATATATACTGAGTAGAATTATGGGGAAGACAGTATTCTAGGTTCACGAAATACTGCTATGAACAATAAATTGCCTACCCCATATCATGTAATTCATATTGGTAGGAGATGGTAAACAAGTAAATGAGTAAGATAATTTTCCTTAACTCCTTTGAGGAGGAGACAAACAGTATGGGCAGAGACTGACTTGGGAAGTCTTCTCTGAGGAGGTAATATTTTACTTAAGACCTTCATGTGGCAATTGAGAAGAGAAAGAACATCCCAGACAGGAGAAACAGTATGCAAATAAAATCCTGATGTGCAAAAGAGTTTGGTGTTTTCAAAGAAAAAAAAACAAGACAATGTGAGTGAAATACAGAATATTAAGAGATAAAGTTGCGGAGAAGGAAAGGATTTATCATATAATGAGCTTGGATTTATATTCGAAGTCCAGGGAAAAGCAGAGGAGTGCTGTGATTTGATTTTCACTTTAGAAAAATCAATCTAAGAGCTAGCTGTTGTACAGACTGGAATTGGCAGGAAGGAGACATGCTAAGAGGCTACTTTGGCAGTTCAGGCCTGAGAGTATGTTGAGTTGGACAGGGTAGGGATGTAACTTTGGAAATGATGAGATGCAGTTAGATCTGAGGAATATCTTGGGAGACAGTGTCAACCATCCATACAGTTGGACTGTGTTGAGTGGGAAACAGGAAGGAAGCTAATGTGCCGGCTAGAGCAGCTGGGGGTGGTTGTGATGCCAGTTGCTATGAATGGGGAACACTAGGGGGAAACAGGTTTGAGACTAAAAAGCAAATGTTTATTGTGTTCATAACTTAAGACTGTATTAGATATCTGCATAAAAGTGTCAAATAGGCAATGGGATTTATAAGTAAAGAGCTTAGGGAAGAGGTCAGGAGTTGGCAGTACAGAATCAGAAGCACATAGGTAACATTTGAAGGCCTGGGACTTTGTGAGACACCTAGGAACATGGTGTATACAAGGTGAAAAAAGGCCAAAGTCTTAGCCTTGGAGTATATTTAGAGGTAAAAAGAGAGTTGAGAGGGCAAGAAAAGAGATTGAAACAGGTTGACCAGGGAAGTAGGAGGGAAGTGAAAAAAGTGCAGTGTCATGGAAGTCAATAAATTAATCTGTAATCAAGAATGACAACTTGCAGTGGCACATGCCTGTAATTCCAGGAACTGGGGAGGCCAACACAAGAGATCATGAGTTTGAGGACAGAGGGAGCCTGCAAAATTTAGCAAGGACTTGTCTAAAATTAAAAAAATAATAATAAAAAAGGGGGCCACAGGTGCAGATTGCCTGGCATGTGCAAGGCCTTAGATTCAGCCTCTCAGTACTATGAGGCAAAAGAAAAAAAGGAAAAAAAAAAAAAAAAGAAAACTTATAAACTATGTTGAATGAAATGGGGACAAAAATGTGACCACTGGATTTGACAATACAAAATGGTGAAGAAAAGCTGTATTGGAGTGAATTAAAGAGAAAATGATAAATGAAAATGCATATTTAGTGTTAGACTATGTTTTTTAGAGCCTGCAGCCATACCACTGTGGCTTTCAAACCTGTCAGATCTCAGAAACTAAGCAGTATCGGGCCTGGTTAGTACTTGGATGGAAGACCGCCTGGGAGCACCAGGTGCTGTAGGCTTGGGAGAAGGACCTGGCAGGCCACTCCCAAAAGTCAATCTGTCATTGAAAACCCTATGAATAGCAGAGAAGCACTGACAATAGTGTTTCGCCTGTGTTATGTAGGGTCGCTATGAGTCAGACACCGACTTGATAGCATCAAACAACAACAACAATCTTTTTAGAAGTTTTATTTTGAGAGGAAGCAGAGATATGGAACAATAACTAGATGCTAGTATTGGCTCTATAATCAACACCCGTGGAAGCAGCAGTCAAGAAATCAAAAGACGCATTGCTCTAGGAAAAGCTGTAGCAAAAGATCTCTTTAGAGTATTGAAAAGCAAAGATGTCACATTGAAGACGAAGGTGCGTCTGACTCATGCCATGGTATTTTCAGTGGCATCAGATGGTTGTGAAAGCTGGACATTGAACAAGAGAGACAGAAAAAGAATTGATGCTTTTGAATAGTGGTGCTGGAGACGTCTATCGAATATACCATGGGCTGCCAAAAGAACCAACAAATCTGTCCTAGAAGAAGTGCAACCAGAGTGCTCCTTGGAAGCAAAAATGGCCAGACTGCGTCTTACATATTTTGGACATGTAGTCAGGAGAGAACAATCCCTGGAGAGGGACATCATGTTTGGGAGAGTGGCAGGTCAACGAAAAAGAGGAAAACCCTCCACCAGCTGGATTGACACAGTGTCTGCAACAATGGGCTTAAACATAAATAAGATGGTTTGCCTGGCACAGAATCGGCAAGTGTTTCAATCTGCTGTACATAGGGTCGCTATGAGTTGGACTGGACCCGACGGCACCTAATAACAACAACAAGTATAGAAGTGAGAATTTTTTTTTCAGTACTGGTGGTCTGAACCCAGGGCCTCATGCATACTTTGCAAGTGCTCTGCCACTGAGCTGCACTTCCAGCCTCTTTTTAATTTTTAAAGTTGAGACAGGGTCTCCCTAAGTTACACAGGCTGCCTCTAGTCTCAACCTGTGATCTTCCTGCCTCCGCCTCCTGAGGTGCTGAGATTACACCTAGTGAGAAAAAAGTTTTTAACATAGTAAATGATTGAGAATATTTGTATAATGATGGCACTGATCCATCACAGTAAGCAGTGTGAGTTGAATACCAGAGGTCCTTCTTCAAATGTTCAGACCTGTGTGAGATCCCTAGTCCCCTATGGCCCCTGGGCCCCTTGGCCCAGTCACCAAACAATTAAGATTTCATGACTTGCCAACAGGGCTGGGACTAGAGTAAGGCAAGTGAGACACCTACCCCACGCTAAAATTTAAAGCAGTATCAAAAGACTCAATAATCAAGCAAGTAATATTTTAATATAGCAATTTAAAAAGTAAAACAAGTTTTAAAGATTCAAAATAATCTACATATATACAGTCTAAATAAAGACAGACCCAGTAAGAGTGTCAGGCTGAACTGTATTGAAATTGAGGCAAAGGAAAGTCAATAATAGATATCTTGTCTATTTACATTTTTTGTATTTCATGGTTCCTAGGTTTTTTTGCATTTTTATTTTTTTGAAATATCACATTAAAATAAAATTGATCTTGACTACTAAGCTTTTTCATGCCCACTTTATTTTGTATCTCCCCCCATCCCCTACCCTGCCTGCCAGCCCAGTGGACAGGGACTGAACATGGATTTCTTTGGATTCAGAGCATTAAAGGAATATGGCACTTAGAAGAATGTATCATGTACTTTTAAATCCTTGAATTTAGTTCTCAAAGCACAATGCCAACTTTTATTTCCCATTGAAATGTTTGAGGTTAGAAAGTTTTAAAAGTATGGGTCCCAATACTTGATTAGGAATGTTTGAGAAGTCTACTTCAGGGCCTTGTCTGCTACTGACACTCAAGAGAAGTCAAGTGTGTTTTTGTATCTAATATGGTAAGCACTCACAAAGGTCTTCATTACTATTATGGGTTGAACTTTTATGACCCTCTCCCCATGTCTATGTTGAATTTCTAACTCCTAGGATCTCAGAATACCATTTATTTGGAGATAGGTAGGGTTTCTGCAGAGGAAATCAAGTTAAAATGAAGTCATTAGGGTGAACCTTAATCTAGTCGATTGGGGACTTTGTAAGAGGGAAATTTGGACCCAGGTATACCCAGGAAGAACACTGTGAAAATACTGGGAAGACACAATACAAAGATGAAGAAGGCCAAGGAGAGAGGCCCAGCATAAATTCATCCCCCGCAGCACTCACAAGGCTCACTCTCACTAGCACCTTCTGTTTCTGACTTCTGCTTCTGGACCTGAGATGATAAATTTCTATTGTTTAAACCATTCAGCTAGTGGTATTTTGCTAAGGCAACCCAAGAAAATAAATATGATCACCACTCCCTTGCTGCTATTTCTTTCCTGCCCCCTCATTCCATACAATGTTCTTGTGCTATTACTGAGGTGAGAAATTTTTCTTATTGACTATGGAGAACTTATTACCAGAGAAAATTGCAGCCTTTTCATTTTTAAGTTTAAATGTGACCATCCAAAGCTTGAAGAATCCTCATTTCCTAGCATGCATATTTATTCCTTAAATTTTTCTCCAATTCCTGGTCATTCCTCTTGTGCATAAGATTTAACTGAAAGGCATAAATTCTTATATAAATAAAAGGCATAATTTGTTAGTAAACATTCTTTCCTTTGTAGCTACTTCCCTGAGAAATTTTACCATAGTATATTGCTGTGTAATATCTTTCTCATCTTGTTGTCACTGTTTGTCTTTAGAAGAGGAAAAATGGGGTGCCCTGGGCGTAATAAAATTGTTGTGAGTGAGGAGGGATGCTTACACTTGAAGAAATTTGGAAAAATGTGATATCTAGGGATAAATTCTTTTGACAAATGTATACTTTTATGATTTTAATATTTTAATTCTGTATGGAGTTTACATTTTTCAATAGGCAAGATTGAATCATTTACATTCAACATTAAAGTTAAACTTTTTAACCAAAAACTAAAATTTTATGTGTCACATAGAATGTTTTAATATATTAAAACATTAGATAATTGCATATATCTATCTAGATAGATATTTTGGAATGATTATATCTAGATAATTAAAATGCATTATCTCACATAGTTATTGTTTTTGTGGTGGGAACACTTTGCATTCACTCTTAGCATTTCTAAAGAATATATTATAAATTATAGTCACTATGCTGTACAATGCCTGCAGCCATAGCACTGTGGTGTCTTATCCTGTGTTAACACTGATTTACCTGAAATTTTGTGTCTTTCATCTCCCCATCACCTCACCTCCATCCTACCACTCCAGCCCTGGAACCACCATCCTGGAAAAAAATTTAAGCAATTTAGAGCATACATCCTAGTAAGGGGTGTGTGATAACACATGTGAAGAATAAACATAATATGCAAATACATAGTGTGTTAGAAGGTGATTAAGTGTAAAAGAAAGCAATAGGATAGGATTAGAGAAATCTGTAGTGAGGATGGACATACTTTATCTAGAACTTTCAAGTTTGGTATTAAGAAAGACTTGAAGGTTATGAGAAAATGAGCTCCAAGGACACCGGAAAAAAAAAATGGTGACCAGAGCAGGTGACGCTAGGCAGGGTGTGCCTGTTGTGGTTAAGGAAGTGACTTGGCTGGTGTGGCTAGAGCTAAGTAAGCTGGCAAATTAGGTAAATAAAGTCGGAGGGCTAAGTGGAGTCACAGCAGGCCAGGCCATGCTAGCTGTTGCTCTGAATCTCTAAGAGCTACTTACTCAGCCCAGTGCTATAGTGCAAACCTGTAAACCTAGCAACTCGGGGGGTGGAGGCAGGAGGACCACAGGCTCAAGACCAGAGACCACCTGCATAACTTAGTGAGACACTGTCTCAAAAAAAAGTAATAAATGGTCTGGACTTGCAGCCCAGAGTAGAGCACTTGCAAAAGTGAGGCCCTGGGTTCAACCCCAAATGTGGCAGGGAAAAAAAGCTACTTTTACTTATTCTTTCATTCATTCAAAACTCCATGTATTCATTTCTGATTATCTGCACAATGCTAAAGACTGTGTTTGACCCTGGTGTTGCAAAGTGGAATTAAGACATGCTTTATGCTTTATGTCTTCAAGAAGACTTATGAGTCCTGGGGAGTATAGGTCAAGGTCAATGACTACAGTAAGTGTGATAAATGATTGGCAGCCAGGGTATATAGAGAAATAATTCTCTCTCTCTCTCTCTCTCTCTCTCTCTATTTTATATGTGTCATGAAAATGGGTAAGGAGACAGAGAAGATGATGCCGAATGTCATCTAAGGCAACAGAAGCTTGAAGACAGAAGGAAAGTAGTGTTTTGATGCATTTTGTATTTGTGTTTTCCTTTCATGTTTAAGCATTATTCAGAAAGCAACTGTTCTATTTCTGAAACTTCTTGTAAACAATTTAAAACATGGTTTCAAATCTGCTCTGTAATATCAGAAATATTAGGACTCTTTCTTATACTTTCTATTGTATTCTGCATATCATTTGTATCACTTTGTCACTTATATTTCTTTGTATCAATTATTATTTTCCTTAAGAGAGCAGTTCACATTTTCTTTCCTGTTGATCATTGTATTCCCTTTGTATACTGTAGTTCTTGCTCCGTGTCCAGCACATCAATACAGAATAAATATTTGTCGACTGACATCAATTTGGAAAATCTCATCTGCATAAATAACACAAACATTTTAAAATCATTTTTATATCAGGTATTTTATGTATTTTATCTTTTCTGTCTTCATCTTGTCTCATTCTTTATGATTTTTATGTAGAGCTGACATTTTTAAAAACATACTTTTGATTAAGAATTATTACAGTCATTTAAAATCTACAAAGTAACTTTTCTTTCTTGGTACTTGTATTTTACCTTTTTTCATGACTACTATCTTCTTATTATTATTTATGTACCATTAAGTGAGTAGTTGAGTCCTACATCCATACCACCCTGGTGTCTGACCTCATCAGATCTCAGAAGCTAAGCAGGGTTGGGCTTGGTTATTCCTTGGATGGGGGACCGCCTGAGAATACTGGATTCTGCAGTCTTGGAAGAAGGACTTGGCAGCTCACTACTGAAACAATCAGCCATAGAAACCCTATGAATAACAGAGAAGCACTAATAACAGTGCTGGCATGGCACAGTGTTGAGGAGTGTTTCGTTCTGTTGTACCTAGGGTCACTATGAGTTGGACCTGACGTGAGGGCACCTAACAACAACAAAACAACAAGGTGATTTGTTAGTTTACAGGACATCCAACGATTTGAGTTTTGCTGTGATCTTTTAATCACTGATGGTTTTAGATACCATACTGTATTGTTCTCTGAAGAAAGATACATGAATGGAAAAAGATGCTGCAAGTTGCCATATCTTAGAATGGGCAATATGACTATTATGCAATTGAGACAATTTGAGAGTATATTCTAGTAGTTTGGAATTACACTTTTTAAAAAGAATTCTGAGTATAAACCAGGTGCAGTGGTGTAGGCCTGTAATCCCAGCGGCTCGCTCAGGAGATGGAGGCAGGAGGATGGCAAGTTTGAGACCAGAGGCAGTCTGTGTAACTTAGTGAGACTGTCTCAAAAAGTAAAAAAAAAAAAAAAAAAAAAAAAAAAAAAAAAAAAAAAAAAAAAAAAAAAAAAAAAAAAAAAAAAAAAAAAGAAAGAAAGAAAGGAAATGGGCTGAGGATGCAGCTCAGTGGTCCTGCACTTGCAAAGCATCAAAGCATGCAAGTGCAGGTCCTGGGTTCAACCCCCAGTACTGAAAAAAAAAAAAAAAAAAAAAAGAATTCTGAGTATGTAACTCCACTGTTGTTGACAATCTGAAACTCTGAAATTTGTTTTGCTGCTGCTACTTAATTTCTTCCCACTTTTAGAGTTTGTTGTTGTTAGGTGCCCTCAAGTAGAGTTCTACTCATTGTGACCCTCATGGGGTTTTCAATGGTCGATTGCTTCAGGATTGCTTTGGGAGTGGATTGTCACATCCTTCTTTCATTTTTTGGAGTTTAGGAGTTCTTGGTTTTATTCTTGAAATTTAAGGCTTTTATTAGAATATGTCACTTTATTGACATCAGCCTGTGTATTTGACACCAGATGTAACTTTTCCATTTGTCTTCTTTATTTTTATCTTCAGAACTTTTATTATTACAGTGTTAATTATCAATTTTGCTCCATTTCTCATGTTTTCTTCAGCTATTTTAAGATTATATTTCAATGGCCTATTACCCATATCTATATTTGCTTATGTTAAATTTTTATTTTTCTGCATATTTTTCTTGAATCTGTCCTTTGTTTTATAAATGGAATCTCTTTATGTGTCGATGTATCTTTTTTGTAGTGAATATCATTCTTTCTTGGTGAAATCAGATTGATGTTTCTCTATTTACCTCTTTGTGAGCTTCTCTTTCCAATTCTTAAGTTAGGCCCTATCAAGTTCATCTTTTGAGGCAGCTCAAGAACTCAGTGAGAAATAACTTTTTAGAAAAATCAAACAGAAGAATATGTGCATGAGCATTCTACTTTGTATAGTCTCTGTTGCAGTTTTATTTTCCAGTTAAAATATTGAATTCTTTTGTTATTAAGAGTCTCACTGGTGTTCCCTATGGTTGGCTAATTCTGGAGCTGCAAATAAGCAGCAATCTTAATTGAAAGTATTTGGCCCTAACTGCTTTTTATTAATAAGCAATCTCATAGTTATTTTCACTTATTCTTTCATTTTACAAACATACATTGACTACTTATTATATGTCAGACCCTGTGCTAGACACTGAGTATGCAAATACAAATCACACCAGCACTAACTTCCTGTAACTGTTTATCTAGGTGCATTAACTGGGCTTTTGGTTCAGGGATCCAGCCCTAAATTTGATATTGGATCAGGTCCCTGTTTTCCAGGCCATGTGGTTACATTTTTCATTTACTGACAACTAAACCAGGAACTGAAACTGTACAATGTGCAAAAGAAGGCTGGTGATTCAATGAGAGATGATTCCTGCCAGGGGAGATTCTACTGCATCCTATACCCCCTTTTTCTCTCATGATAGTGTTGTCAGTCATCTAGACTCCAACCACAAAAAGCAATCATGGGCAAGAGTGAAGAGGCTGATGAGTGCATATTAAGGTGGCAAATGAGTTATTAGTTCAGATTTAAATTTGGGAGGAAACAAAGATTTTCACTTGAAATGACTCCTAGGTGTTTACTGTATGAACAATACAGCATGAGAGTGAATCTCTCCTACAAATGCTAGTAAAAGTAGTGTGGAGATATAGTCAGGTATTGGGTTGATTTTAGGAATCAAGGTAAATCTGGAGTGGCTTCTGTCATCTGCAACATTATTTCACAAAGGCAAGAGGGAAGAAGGGAGGGAGAGAGACAGAAAGAGAGAGAGAGAGAGAGAGAGAGAGAGAGACGTTTAGACCAAAGTATATGTGAAGCCCTCAGTTCAATCCCCTAGTACTGCAAGAAAAAAGTCTATATACAAAGTGGTTGTGCCCCGCCCCCATCCTTTCCATCTACCTAAGCGGTAAGAAACTATCCCACCCACAAATAATGTAGTTAAAAAGTAAGCTTAATCTGGAGAAACTGAGTCAAAGAGTCTTTGCAGTTAGAGCCAACAGGCATAGCAGAAAGCAGAGGTGAGTTTAGGAGCTAAGGATAGTGAGATTAAGCAAAAATCTACATTTTAAAGTTCAGGATTAGCGGACTGCCTCATTATTTTGCTCCCCAAATCCAGATAGCTCTATACTCTTTGCTTACCAATACACACAGATGTACAACTTTCAATTAGCTTCTTATTTTCACATATGAAAGGACAATTGATAAACTTTAGACATTTGAGGAAATAAAATTTTGGAGAGAAAGAGATGAAAATCAAATAGGAAAAACAAATTCTGGTCAGAAACAAAGATATTCAATACAAGAGAAGTGATGAAACAAACAAAAAAGCTATAGTTAATTTTATCAAAATGAGAAGAGAAGATAATCTATTTCTGAAACAAAAATGAAATCCTAGAAATAAAAAGAACAGAGAACAAGAAATAATTTTGGAAATTAAAAACATAATGAACACAAAGAGGTTCCCCTCAGCTTCTCTGGGTACCATGGCATGACCTCACAGCTGCCTGGAAGCCAGTAGTCTGGAAGAGTAGGAAATGCCAGGAGGAGGTTGGGCACTGGCAAAGGAATGGGGCAGGGGCTGTGAGGTAGAGGAGGATATGGTAGTGGCAGTGGAGGGTAACATGCCTGTTGGAGGGACTGCTGAGTTGGCAGGTCCCTGATCCAGGAAAGAATCCATCATGTCTTTGTGCATCTAGTCCTCTCAAGGACAGACATTGCATCTTCCATGTGGGGAAGGATTTGGGATTGTAGGTCTTGGCAATCTGGAATGGGTCCAGCTATCTGAGCTGTTGAAACTTCACCTGAACCAGGAATACAAATTCCAACTACAAAAAACCAGTATATTGTATGATGGAGGCTACTCCTGAGAACAATACTGTTTTGAGTTGAAGATAGAAAAATATTAAAATCTAATGGATTTAACCAACTATTCTTTTCTTAGTCTTACACAGAAATTTTTACCTTGGCTGCCAATATTTTGGACAGATCCTTGGCTCTTATGAATGTGAAGCCTATAATTTGTCTTTCATTCGAGTCTGTTGTTTTTGCTAGTTGCCAGAATAGTTGAAGAAGAATGCAATATTTCATTGACTCATGAAGTAATCTGGATGAGTTGATGTAAATTCCCTGCTTCTGACAGAAAATGAATGGAAAAATAATTCCAGAAAAAAAATTCAGAGCTATGAACTGGAAGTTCCTGCTGCCTTAAACTTTCCTTTTTGCTTACATAAGCCTATTATACTTCATATTTCAGGGTGAAAAGTAATATTGAGCCTTATAAGCTCGAAGCTCAGCTGAAAGCTTTCAGTTTTCTACTGGCCTTTTCAAAAGTGAAGCCACCTGATTAGCTTTATGCCTTCTTAATCTGGAAATGGAAATGTAGTTCATTGAATTATTGAAAAATTTCCTGCTTGTTATAAAGCATTCAAAGATTAATGTTCCTGAGCTTTTTTACTAGAGGGATGTAGTTTCTTAATGCCTAGCTGAATGTTTCCTCTTAAAAGTCACAAGATTTTGGTTTGGGTTGTTTTTGGATGTAGAGCCCAAACCTTCCAAGATAGTTACAAGGGTGTCTCGAAGGTGGTGGTCCTGATGAAAGTGGAAGTGAGAGGAACATACAGGCTGTGGGGAAGGAAGTGTCAAGTCACTGTCCTTAGCCACTGTCTGCTGCTGAAAAAGATGCATGTCTTTACCAGCTTGAAAATGGAACAGTGCCTGTGCTTTCCATTTTAGAAATCTAATTATACTATTCAGAATCTAGAATGTATATGGTTTATAAGTAATAAGTATGGGAATAAGTAGTTTTCTTACCCAGATCTCATGTGGACAGGAATACCACAGACTAAACCATCTGCTGTTTATTATTATTCAGAATAAATCTGGTCTATTTTTGTATTTTAAGTCATAAAATATGTTAGGGGTTCTCAAACAATTAGAAATTAAATATTGGTATGTGGGGAAGGATAGGGGCTGGGCTGAGGTATACCTTGCCCATGTACAGGCCTCTCAGGTTTAGCACACTAAGCCTACTTGTCTGTGACCTGAGACACACCCAGTCACACAGGCCTATGTGATGGGATGGTTGCCATTGCCGAACTTGTTTGTCCACAGGTACTCTCCTGCCTGTTTTCTCTTTTCGAGGGCTTGTCTAGGGCATGCCTCGACTTGCCTGAGACATGCCTGACCTTTATTGGTTGATCTAATTGAACAAGCACACTGATTGGCGATTGCTACATAGCACAATTCTGATATAATACCTTCTTACTTTCACTTTACTCCGATTGCTATATAAGCAGAGCATCTCCTTAAAATAAATGGATTTGACTCTCTGAAGTTGTCCCCGGAGTGTGTCCTTGAGAGCCTTCCAGGCCACACCCAACATTGGCACTTTTTCTCTTTGATAAAAATTATCTTTAATTATATGTTTGTACGGAACAGAGGTTGATATTTTCAGTTTAGTACTTATCAAAATAATTTATAAAATAATACTATAGCTTATCTTAACCTTTATACAAAGTCTTTAGTCATCTTTTTAACAAAAAGGGAGCATGAAGATTCTTCTGTAACAGAAAGAGCAGATAATGTTTTTAGCAGTTATATCTTAAATATCCTCAATTGCCCTTCCCCATTCCATTTCTGAGAATATAGAATATACCATTAAATGCCAAGAATTCTCTTTTAATTTAATGTTCAATACTTTTTATGTCAGATCCTATAAGCTTAAGAGTTATAATATTGCCATTTTTGTGAATTTAATTGTGTAATACGTTAATAGAGATTTAAAACAGAACATAAATAAATGACCAATTAAGACTGTTAGACTATTGCAGTACAGGTGGCTATGCATTGTTTGACTTGCTTTACATATACACATATAAAGCTATGCAAAAAATTGAACAGAACTAGCCAGCACCCCAAAAATGAGAGAAAGACCTGGCAGACCACTCTCAAAACAATTCTGAAACAATCAGCCATCAAAAACCTTATAAATAGCAGAGAAGCAGTGACCTAGTCCTAGGCATGGCACAACGTCAAGGAGAGTTTTGTTCTGTTGTACATAAGGTAGCTATGAGTTGGAACTGACTTGATGACACCTAACAACAAAACAACAAGATAACTTTGTACTTTATAAATACTTTAAGTTGATAATCTTATCTAATTTCCTTACATTAAATACCATACTGGCATTATTACACTCTCCTTGATTCAGAATTAATTTTGCAAAAATAATTATATTGGTGCTAAGATTATAAAAAAGTATTTGTCATAGTTTAAGCATATTTATTAAATAAAATTGTAGAGTCATAAGAATAGTGACATGAATGCTGCACATATAAATTCTACATATAAATGTAGAGAAATGTGTTTTAAAAATTTACAAAATATAGCCGGGCACGGTGGCGTATGCCTGTAATCCCAGTGGCTGAGGAGGCGGAGGCAGGAGGATGGCAAGTTCTAGAGCAGAGGCAGTCTGGGTAACTTAGCAAGACCCTGTCTCAAAAAGTAAAAAAAAAATGGGCTGGGGGCGCAGCTCAGTGGTCCAGCACTTGCAACGCATGCAGGCGCGAGGCCCTGGGTTCAACCCCCAGTACCGCAAACAAACAAACAAAAAATTACAAAATATATACAAAATATGAAAATTAAAAATGAACTTAAATATATTTTAATGGATATAATAGTCTATTGTATTTAGCAATAAATCATCATATTCTATACCATGAATCATACATTAATAATTGGGGTTTTTTGCTGATGTCACTATCCACTGGGTACTCTGTTCCCTCATTTAAAAATCAATCTAGTTTATCCAAGAATGTTTATATGATATTTTTAAAAATTGAGATATAATTCAAATTCACAGAACACTAAATTTACCATTTTAAAGAGTGAAACTCAGAGCTTTTATAGTATATTCACTATATGGTATAATCCTCACTGCTATTTAATCCCAGGATATTTCTAATCAGGCCCCCAAAAGCAATCTATATATATTAGCAGTCAGTTCTAATCCCTCACCCCATACCATATCAACTGCTAATCTACTTTATGTCTCAGCTGATTGCCTGTTCTGGACACTTCTTATAAGTGGAATTATACAATATTTGTTTAACTTTTAAAATATGGCTTTTAGTGTCTGGTAATTTTCACATATCATAGTGTTTTCAATGTTCATTATGGATATTTCTTGGAAGATAATCTTTTTGAAGTGATAACCAATTAAAACCTAAAAAAAAATTTATGAAGTATAAATGGATGATTTAATAAAATAATATAGTAGAATTTTTGAAAAATTAGAAAGGGAACAAAAAGATAAATTTAAATATGGATGTCCAATATGTGATTGATCTCATAATCTTGTCATGGGAATAGAATACAGAAGAGAGGAATTATAAAAG
Source organism: Pedetes capensis (assembly GCA_007922755.1). Classification (NCBI taxonomy): domain Eukaryota; kingdom Metazoa; phylum Chordata; class Mammalia; order Rodentia; family Pedetidae; genus Pedetes; species Pedetes capensis. Next base: position 20,824 of record VMDO01006385.1, read on the forward strand.
AAATAATGAAGGAAATTTTCTAGCTGGGTGACATGATGCATGCCTGGAATCCCAGCAATTCACAAAGCTGATGCAGGAGAATTGTGAGTTTGAGGCCAGAAGAAGCTTGTGCAATTTAGTGAGACTGCATCCCAAAATAAAATGTATAAAAAGGGCTGGGGTACAGCTCAGTGGTGGAGTGCCCCCAAGTACCCTCACCCCCAAGTATGTCAAAAATTTTTTCCTCCCAACTAATAGATGTGAACCAAGCTTGAAAATTACACCTTACTCACAACAGAATGAATGAAAAGCATGTAATAGATGTACTCTAATTTCTTATAAACACAACTTGATGATAAATGAAGAGACTGAGGTTGCCCAAGATTTTACTTTACTTGGTTTTCCAATCAACATTTGTAGAAGCAGCAGTCAAGAAATCAAAAGATGCATTGCATTGGGAAAAGCTGCTGCAAACGACCTATGGAGAAGGATATCATATTTGGGAGAATGGTGGGTCAATAAAAAAAAGGAAGACCCTCAAGTTGGTGGATTGACACAATGTCTATAGTAATAAACTTAAACATAAAAAGATCTCATGCCAGGCACAGAATTGAGTAGTGTTTTGTTCTGTTGTACATAGGGTGGCTATGAGTTGGACCCTACTGGAGAGCACCTAATGACAATATAGTTAATGAAACAGTGTCACTTTACTATTCTTGTGTCATGAACTGCTGATCATGGTCTAAATCATTAAATGGCCTTTGGTCAGCCCCTTGGATTAAAAAAAAAAAAACAGCTTTAACAACAGATCAGTGCTGTTTTCTCAAAAGACTAGAGTATATAGTAACTGCTTTAAGATGGAGCCTATTATGTCTCCTTTTTATTCAGGACTTTTCTAGGTGTATAAAGCACAGTGTTTTCTTTGTTGCACAAAGAACAGTCTAGAGGTAGTAAAGGGATTCAATTATGGTACTCGGCACATTTTTAATTATGCAGATTCCAATTTAGCCTGGGTCAAATCAACAAACACAAAAAATATTTTAGCATATTGTGTATTTTTTGGCTATAAATTCTCAGGCAGAAATTTTTGTGACCTTTCTGGTCCTCTGGACTTAAAGGATCCTGAAAGAAAGTTAAAGGGCATAAGGCAGGTTATTATGCACAGAGAAGGCAAATGATATAGTAGGGGTGATGGGTGTTCTTCAATAGATAGAAGAGTTACTATGAGAACCCTGAGAACAGTAACAGTACAGGTGCCTGGAAAAGAACGTCAACACTTTTCAGCGATTAAGTAGGAATCTGAATTATTTACAGGTGGCTGCCCTCAGATATTTCCTATTCTAAATTTTGCACATCATTTTTATGCAAGTAGTGATGTCCTTTGCCTATTGCAGGATGATAATAGTATATGTGAATAATTTTTAGCAGGCATGAAGACTTCTGATAAATGTAAGGCTTTTCTTTTTCCATGCAGTACTAAGAGTTTGAACCCAGGGCCTTATACATGCTAGGCAATTGCTCTACCACCGACCTCCAAACCAAGATCCTCTTTTTAATTTTTATTTTGAGACATAGTCTTGCTAAATTGTGCAAGATGCTTCTGGCTTTGAACTTGCAATCCTGTGTCAGCTTCTTGAGGCTCTGGGAATACAGTTGTGTATCCTCTCACCCAGCATAGGCTTTTTTTTTTTTATAGGCTTAGAAGCAGAAGGAACTTTAAGTTCCTTCACCATAATCCTCCCTGTGTCTTAAAATTAATTTAAATAATGAATAAGATGACTTATTTGGTCCAGGGACTCTTTCCTAACAGACCCAAATGAAGACCTCACAAGAGGATTCTACTTTTTTTCCTATTTGTTTTCTATGATACCTACCTCCTCAACTTATTTTTGTTGTTGTTGTTAGGTGCCCTCTAGTTGGGTCCGACCCATAGAGACCCTCATTAGGGTTTTAAATGGCTGTTTGGGGAATTTTTAGGGAATGGACTGCCACATCTTTCACTCATCAACTTATTTAGGACTGTTAAGTGTATGCAAATGAACAAACAGCATTGAGTCACACAACAAACTTAACTTTTAGGTCCCAAAATGCCAGATCTTTTAGTCTACTCACAATGTCTAAAATATTTTTTGGGTTTTTTGTTTTGTTGTCCTTGTTAGAACTATTTCCTTTTATCAGCAGTTAGAGCAGCACTGTGGCTCACCCTATTCCCCCATGAGAGTTATTTCTATCTCATGGAGATTTTTGTAAAAATGCTCCATCAGACTAAAGACACCTCAGAGCCCTTAAAGCTATTTTCTTCTATTGACAAAGTGATTCTGTTATTTTGAGATTATATTGCACTTTTCATCTGGAAAGCTTTGTGGAGAAATACTTCCTTCTCCAAGTATTACTGGATATTGAATTTTAGTCACTGCTTTCTCTCTTGGTAAAAAAGTGTTCACATTATTTCCATGTAAACTAATTTCATGATTAATATGACAGTAATTTTACCTGGTAAGGTTTTGAATTGTGAAATGAAGGAAATTTTCTTAAGAAATTAGAAATTTGAAAGAGTTGTATTTTTTATCTACCCTGAAGGAGCCGTAGTCACATACAGAAAGAAGTGAAGGCCAGTTACTGACAAGATTGGGAATTTGTAGCAAATGACAAATGAGAATGTTTATAAGAAGGCAGGCAGTGGCCTCAGGGAAGACAACTTGCTAGACATAGTGGATAAAAGCAGGGAATGCTAGAATTGCCAAACTGGGGTTTTGAGAATATCAGAATGAGGTTCAATCCAGAGTTATTGCCTTTAAGTCTAGCAAGAAGGAACAGAGTAACACCTCGGGTTGTTATAGTGGTTTGGTAGCCTTAGTGTGTAATAAAACAAATTTCCAAACATAGGATAAGTTTTTTTAAATTTTTTTACTTTAAGAGATATTTTACCTACGCACAATAAAACACAGACATTTATTAAAATCTGAACTGATCCAATCATTTAAGCATCAAATAATTTACTGAATTTTCAGAAGGATAACTTAAAATTGTCTTAGAAAATTTCAAAATGTTTTGAAAGGGAGTGAAAATTTGTGGCAGATAACCTAAAACTAATATGAGTTAATTTGGAAAAGAACATTATAAGGACTACAATGAAGAGAGCCAAGAACTGAAGTCAGAGAACAATTGAAGCAATATTATAAATACTAAGAAGATATTTGTATGGTATATTGTTTGGTGGGACTTTATGTGAAAGGTCACAGTAAAATACTAAACATTCTCAAATAGAAAAGTAGCAATGACTTAGGAATCTTAATCATCAGGAACCATGTGCACACCTATACACCCAGTGATTTGGGAGACTCAGATAGGGGGATCCCAAATATGAGGCCAGAGGCAGACTGTACAACTTAGTGAGACCCTGTCTCAAGGCAAACAGCACTTCTCTGGCATGTATGAAGCCCTGGGTTCAATCCTTCAGTACTGGAATAAAAATCTTAATCAATGATGGTGAGTTGACATGTGTTGGATGATGGAATAGTGGTGGTGGCTGTTGTAGTTATCCAAATATTAAGTGAAACCTCCCTCCAGGGCTAGAATCGTAGTTGAGGAAAATTAAAGATGAAATAAATATGAGCTATGGCTGCAAATTATTGCATTTAGGTCAGTTTGTATCTATTGTTGGATTCAGACAGGTCTGGCATGTGTAATCATGATTAGATCTACTAGAAGTCGATTTGAATGAAGGATTAAGGAGTTTTTCTGGATGAAAACTCAAGATGAGAGAAAAGATGTCAGCTGTGAGATAATAAATACAAAAATAAATTTCTGTCATCCTTGGGTAATAGTGATGGTGAATATACATTTTTGCCACATATATTTATTTCTTGTGTGGACCTATGTTTTAAAGCAAAATCTGTCAGCTTTATTTAAAAGCCTATAAGACAGGTGCAAACAATTCTTCTTTGTTATCTTTTGCTACAGCCTGACATAAAAAGTGGAAAGAAGCATTTCCCTCCAATTTGAAGATTTGATGCTTCTGAGATTTGAATGTCACTGCTCAGGAGCAGCAGAAATGATGATGCAAGGCTTAGAATAGTAATCAGAGGTTTTATCATTAACCCAAGGGCATGCTTGTATTCAATTAAAAAGGCCAAGGAGGAGAGATAAGGACACAGTTGGAATGTTAAGAAACTTGACTTGCTCTGAGTTCATGTTAAGGTATCTGGTGGGCACCCTGGAGTGCTTGGGAGGGAAAGGGTTTTTCAGGGGGTTGGCCCTACATTATAAAAACAGAAGAACAGCAAATAAGATGTGAATGATATTTGAATTGATATATATTATCATAGGTAGAATAATAGCTCCCCAACAATGCCTAACCTACAGCAGTAGCCATGTGGCATCCAATCCCATCAGATCTCCGAAGCTAAGTAGGGTCAGGCCTGGTTAGTACTTGGATGGGAGACCACCTGGGAACACCAGGTGCTGTAGGCTTAGGAGAAGGACCCGGCAAGCCACTCTCAAAAATCAATCAATCATTGAAAACCCTATGAACAGCAGATAAGCACTGACAATGTTTTGCCTGTCATATGCAGGGTCGCTATGAGTCTGATAATGACTCAACGGCACCTAACAACAGCAACAATGTCTAAATCCTAATAATATGTGCTTATGTTAGGTGGCAAGTAGGGGAGAAATTAAGTTTGAAGGTAGAATTAATGTTGCTAATCATCTAATCCAGGGGACTATTTTAGATTATCCAGGTGAGACCAATATAGTCACAAGGGTCCTTAAAATTGGAAGAAAAATACAGAGAAAGGAGAACCAGAAAGATGGCAGTAGAAGAAAGATTCAACTAAGTCATTTCAGGCTTTGAAGATGGAAGAAGACCATGAGCTAAAGAATATGGGAAACTGAAAAAAGAAAGAAAATGAATTTTTCCCTAGAGTCCTCAAAAGAAATTGTAGTCCTTTAAAACTTTGCTTTTAGCTAAGTAAAACCCATTTCAAGCTTCTGTTGCCCCAAATTTGAGGACAATAAGACTGTGTTGTTTTAGGACACTGTTTGTTGTAATTTGTTACAACAGCAATAGAAACTAATACAGATGTGGATTTATAAGAAGTAATGTGATCAATAAAGAGAAGTAATGTAAATACACAATTTATTTTTTTATAATTTTTAGCTTTAAGTGGTGAGCTGGGATAACAATGCATCTAGAGAAGTAAATGATAATTACCAATGGGAACTGTTTCAGGGGAGAAAATGATGAGATTCAATTGATTTATGTTCATGTTTAGGTAATAGGATTTTAGGAAAACAAAAATGTCAAGATGGAAAATCAGATTCAGACATGGAAATTGACAATATAAGAAATTATGAGAAGACTAAAGAATATTCTAGGGAAAGAAAACAAAACAAAAACTATGTACAACTCCCCCCATCCCCCGAAACACCTGTAAACAAATGAACAACAAAAAATTGAGTTGAATTTTGGAGTTTTTCCAATTTAAGGGTGAATTTTTTTGTGAAATAAAATGATGGAGTAATCAGAGAAATGGAATAGAACTCTAGAAAGGATATTGATAAGTTCTCAGAGATTTTATCGTATGTAATTGGAGTTCAGTAAAAAGAGCCCTGTCTTGGAAACTAGATGAAGGGTAAGACTAAGATTAAAAGTGGACTTGCTAGCCCATAGCAGAAAGGACTGCTCCTATTCTTTGTTATAAGCTTGGTAATTGACTAGTTGATTTTGCATATATTAAAGAAAACAGAAGCAAAGTTTTAATGACTGGAGTTTATATCCTGAAAAGTATTGTCTATCTATGTGAGTACTGGTTTTGCTCATGCCTTTGCCCATACTGAATGTTATAACTTGCAAAGAAAATTTTTAGATATGCTCAACCAACTTGAGGTGTATTCCTCACTACATTATAAGACAATTTATGACACATTTAAAAACTTTTTATGCCCTTCATCACCTACTTTGGTTATATTTACTTATGCTTCCCCTTTGTTTAGTGCTTAATTTATGTTGGGCCAATTCACCTTCTCCAAATTTCTTTACTTATATGTTTGTTCATGTAAAATACATGGCACTGTTTCTCTCTCTCTCTCTCTCTCTCTCTCTCTCTCTCTATATATATATATATATATATATATATATATATATATATATGTAAAATATACAGTGCTGTTCCTTTTAATGCACATATTTATACTTATAAATACAGATATGATATGTATAAGCTTCATATAGCCTGCAGGTGTAGCCCTGTGGAATCTGATCCCGTCAGATCTCGGAAGCTAAGCAGGGCCGGGCCTGGTTAGTACCTGGATGGGAGACCGCCTGGGAACACCAGGTGCTGCAGGCTTGGGAGAAGGACCTGGCAACCCCCTCCCAAAAATCAATCTGCCATTGAAAACCCTATGTACAGCAGAGAAGCACTGACAATAGTGTTTCCCCTGTTGTACAGAGGGTCGCTATGAGTCGGATACTGACTCGACGGCACCTAACAACAACAACAAGCTTCATATAACTACCAGATTCATGTATATAAATCATACCATATTTCTTTCTTTTTCACTGTACCTACCTAGAAAGATGGGAGAAGGATGTGGCAACCCACTCCCTAGGCAATCCCGAAACAATCAGCCATTGAAAACCCTATAGGGGTCGCTATGAGTCGGACACGATTTGACGGCCCCTAACAACAACAACAACAACAACAACATAGAAAGATATTTTTTTGAGAATTAGTCTTCTTGATTGATATCTATATTGCCTCTGTTTTACTACTATTGTTACAAGAACAATAGGAAATTGATATACATATGAATTTATGGGAATCTAAGTGACTGATCCACCACAGTTCAGTCAGCTTGTTGTGCGTTGCTGTGATGCTGAAAGCTATGCCACCAGTATCTCAGATACCAGAAGGGCCATCCATGGTGGAAAGATTTCAACTGAGCTTCCAGACTATGATAGACTAGGAAGAAGGACCTTCCAGTACACCCCTGAAACAATTTGCCATTGAAAACCCTATGAATAGCAGAGAAACACTGTCAAATACAGTGCCAGAAAAACTAGCCCCCCCAGGCTGGACATTCAAGAGACTACTGAGGAAGAGTTACTTCCTTAAAGTAGAGTCAATCTTAATGACAGGATTGGATTAAAGCTGATGTCACAAGTCTCAAACTGAGAAGACACATAGTGTTTGCAACAATGGGATCAAACATCAAAATATCCTATGCATGGCACAATGCTGGGTAGTGCTTTGTTCTGCTATACATAGTGTCACTATGAGTTGGAGCTGACTTGACAGCACCCGACAACAGCAAAAAGTGATTGACAGGCATTTTAACATACGTCTATGTTTATATCTGAGCAGGACCTTCTCCAGACTTTTCAGAGTATAGGATATATACGTATTCTCATTTTACTCTTTGATAGATTTTATCTCCATAATGACGGCCAATAAGGATTTCTATTCCCCTGCATCCATAACAACACTTCATATTACTTGAATTTTGTCAACATGATAAGCATGGAGTATATTTCCTTTTTATATGTGTGTGTTTGTGTGTGCTATACTGTGTTGTGCTGTGCTGCGGACTGAACCCAGACCCTTGCACATGCTAGGCAGGATCTGTACCCCTGAGCTATCTCCACACCTCATTCTTATTTTTATTTGCATTTCCCTGGATATTACTGAGGCTGATTTTCTCCTTATGTATTTATTATGCATGCATCTTTAAATTATGCTTGTTGTTGTTGTTGTTAGCTGCCATCAAGTCAGTATCCGACTCATAGCGACCCTCATAGGGTTTTCAATGGCAGACTGTTTCGGATTGCCTTGGGAGTGGATTGCCATGTCCTTCTCCCATTTTTGCGGTGCTGGGAATTGAACTCGGGACCTCAGAGGCTGCAGCGCAGCGCTCTACCAACTGAGCTAAATCCCAGCCCTTAAATTATGCTATTCATGTCTTTTCCCTATTTCTCTTTCTGTTTTTGATATTTATTTCTTGATAGTATGTAAGATTTGCTTATATATTCTAGATCATAATCCTTTGTTAGTTTGGAGTGTTACAATTATCTTTCTACAGCTAACTTCAAATGTTTGAGGAAATCTTTACTTTTGATGCTGTACTATACGTGACTTTTCCTTACGTTAATGACTTTTGTTCTTACTTAAAATAATTCTATATACAGAGATAAAAGAACATACTTTGTAATAATACTGTCATTTTACCTTTCATAATACATCTTTTTTAATTAGTGATTTTTAATGTACAACTTAATGGGTCTTATTATGACATTTCCATATGTGCATTTCATTGTACATTGCTCACATAACTTCCCCCTTACCCTCTCATGACCCTCCTCCCCATGTCCACCCTCCCCACTAATGGTCTCCTTTCTACTTTCATTTTTTTTGTGTGTGAGAATATTTATCTATATATGTGGATCCTGATTTTGATATAAATCCAAACTTTTTTTTGGTCATGATCTACCTTTTTACATTCTCATCAGTATTACTTGAGTGATCTAGTCTGTTTAGCCTGCAGCGGTAGCCTTGTGGCATCCGATCCCATCAGATCTTGGAAGCTAAGCAGGGTCGGGCCTGGTTAGTACCTGGATGGGAGACTGTCTAGGAACACCAGAAGCTGTAGGCTTGGGAGAAGGACCTGGCAACCCCCTCCCAAAAATCTATCTGCCATTGAAAACGCTATGAACAGCAGAGAAGCACTGACAATAGTGTTTCCCCTGTTGTACAGAGGGTTGCTATGAGTCGGATACCGACTCGATGGCACCTAACAACAACAACAAGTCTGTTTGCATTATTGCTAGTATTTGGTATTATTACTATTTTTTTTAGCTATTCTAGTAGGTATTTTTTCTTTCTATCCTCTCCTATTTTTTCAACCTACTCATGAAGTTGTGCTGTTTACATTGAGATTGACCTCTCCCCCTTCATCCATCCTCATTGATCCTCCTCCCCCTCCTACCTTCTCCAATCTTTGCTTCCCTCTGCTAGATCACTCCCTCCTTCTTTCCACTCCTTAAATGGTCTCTTCTGTGCTATTTATTGTGCTTTTTCATTTTTCACTTTATGAATAGAATTTTTTCCTTTCTTTGGGTTTGATTCAGCACCCACATATGAGTGAGAACATATGGTATTTCTCTTTTTGGACTTGTGTTCATTCACTTAAGATGATGTTCTCTAATTCCATCAACTTTGCTGCAAATAACATTATTTCATTTTTTAAATAGTTGAGTAGTATTCCATTGTATATATGTGCCATAATTTTTTTATCCATTCTTCTGTTGATGGGCACTTTGGTTGATTCCATATCTTTACTATTGTGAAAAGTGCTGTATTGAATATAGAGATGCAGGTGTCTCTGTGGTATGATGACTCATATTCCTTTGGGTATATTCACAGTAGTGGTAGAACTGGGTTGTGTGGCAGTTCTATTTTTAGTTTTCTGAGGTATCTCCATATTGATTTCCAAAGTGGTTGAGCCAATTCACAGCCCCACCAATAGTGTAAACCAATGGAACACAATTGAGGACATAGAGATATACCAACATATCTATAGCCACCTGATGTTTGACAAAGGAGCTAATCAGGAAAATTGGAGAAAGGGTAGCCTCTTCAACAAATGGTGCTGGGAAACTTGGATTTCCACCTGCAGAAAAATGAAAACAGACTCACACCTCTGAATATGCATGAGACTTAACTTGAAACAGATAAAAGACCTCAATGTAAAACAAGAAACCTTAAAATTACTAGAAGAAAAGATAGGCAGTATGCTCCAACATATAGGCATAGGAAAACATTTCCTTAATTAGACTCCAATTGCTCAGGAAATTCCAACAATAATAGATAAATGGGATTACATGAAATTAAAAAGCTTCTGTACAGCAAAGGAAACAGTCAACAGAGTTAAGGAAGAGCCCACTGAATGGGAGAAATTTTTGCATCCCACACATCTGACAGAGGACTAATTTCCAGAGTTAACAAAGAACCCAAGAAAGCAACTCTAAAGACAACAAATAATCCAATACACAAGTGTACAAAGGAACTGAATAGACAGTTCTCAAATGATGAAGTTTGCAAGGCCATATGAAAAAATGCTCAATATCCCTAGCCATTAGGGAAATGCAAACAAAAACAACTCTGAGATTCCACTTCATTCCAGTAAGAATGTCCAAGATCAACAAAACAAATAACAACAAATGTTGGCCAGGGTGTGGAGAAAAGGGAACCCTCTTACATAATATATCATTAATACATGAAATGCATTTTTGTGAAATAAGATTGTAATTTCATTGTTTTCCACATAATGAATAAATTATTTTGATATTACTTATAAAAGATCTTTCCTTTATCTACAATATGCTATTGTTTTTTATCTTTTTATGCTAATGCTTCTACTTGAAAACTTCATGTCAATTAGTTAAATTCAAGTTTTTACTCTTTTCACTCTAGGAACTTTGAGAATTTCTCTTCATGGTCATTGTTTTTAACTGTACCATGTATATATAAGTCAAGGTTCTCTAGAGAATTCTCACAGAATCAGTAGAATATTGTGTACATATATGGGAATTTATTAGGTTGGCTTATACAATTGGGGGTTGGGTAGCCCATCGATAGCTGTGTGGATTCTGGAGGTCCAAAGAACCCAGTAGCCACTCAGTCCAAGAAGCTGGAAGGCTTGGAAGAAGGGGGAACAATGATGCAGTCCCAGTATGAGGCTGAAGATCTGGAATCTTACTAGAGAGGCCTGAAATCTGCATGGAGATTTCATGGTGTGAATCTGCACTGAAAAACAGAAGAAGCTGGGGTCTGATGGTCACAGGCAGCAGTAATAAATGCACTCACTCAGGAAGAATGAAGCCCGCAAGTGCTGAATGGCTCTTCCTTTTCCACTTTTTACTCCATCCAAGCCCCCAGACTATTGGATAGGGTGGGTCTTTCCCCTTCGGTTGCTATACCAATCATCTCTGGAAACACTCAGAGGCACACCCAGAAGCATGCTTTACTAATCTCCTATTTGTCTCTGAATCCAATCAAGTTAATAATCAAGATTAATCATTATGATGTCTAAATATGCCTTGTTTTATCTTTTTGTCTCCATTTTTTCTCTATAACCCTTATCAACTAAGATCATGTATCTTTCTTTAGCTGTGAAAGTTTGATGGTTATTATATATTCAGTAATTTTCTCCCCTTAATTTTCTTTCCTTTTTGGAAGTTCTATCAGATAGAACATCTCTCTGGTATTCTCTGCTTTTGGCTAATATCCATATGATGTCAGCAATGATGTCCCTTGTTCCATTTCCTTTTCTGAATTCAGCTTGATTTTCTGGCAGTTCGCTGTCTCTACACTGCTGCAGTCACTTTTGAATGATCTTTAGCACAATTTTACTTGCATATGATGTTAATGATATTGTTCTATAATTTCTAAATCAGCTGGACCCACTTTCTGGAGAATAGGCACAAACATGGATCTCTTCCAGTCAGTTGGCCAGGTAGCTGTTTTCCAAATGTCTTGGTATAAAAGAAGTTAGCACTTCCAGTGCTGCATCTGTTTGTTGAAACAACTTTATTGGTATGTCATCAATTCCTAAAGCCTTGTGTTTTGCTAATTCCTTCAAAGCAATTTCCACTTCTTCTTTCAGTACCACTGGTTCTTGATCATAAGAAACCTCTTGAAATGGTTGGTCATCTACCAATTCTTTTTGGTATATTGACTATGTATGCCTTCTAGCTTCTTTTGTTTCTTGTGTTGTTTAATATTTTCCCTGTAGAATCCTTCGCTATTTCCACTTGAGGCTTAAATTTTATTTTTCCAATTCCTTAGGCTTGAGAATAACAGAATGTGTTCTTTTCTTTTGGTTTTCTATCTCTAGCTCTTTACACATCTCCCTGAGCTGCCTTTTGAATCTTCTTTTTAGTTCTTTAACTTCATTATGTTTTCCCTTTAGTTTAGCTGCTGAATGTTCAAGGGAACGTTTCAGAGGCTCTTTTGGCATATAAATTGGTCTTTTCTCCTGTCTTTTTAATAACCTTTTGCTTTCCTCATGAATGATGTCTTTGATGTCATGCCACAACTCATCAGGTTTTTGATCATCAGTGTCTAACTCATCAAACATATTCTTGAGGTGGTCACTGAACTAAGGCGGGGGATATTCAAGGCCATACCTTGGCTGTGGTATATTTACTCTAATTTTCTTCACTTCAGTTTTAAGCAGGATATTAAAAGCTGATAGTCTGATCCACAATCATTGCCTGCTCTTATTCTGACTTTTGATTTTGAGTTTTTCCATTGTCTCTTTCCACAAATGTTGTCAATTTTGTTTTTGTATGTTCTATCTGGTGAATTCTATGTGTATAGTCATCATTTATGTTTGTGAAAAAATGTATTTGCAATGAAGAAGTCATTGGTCTGACAAAATTCTATCATGCTATCTCTAGCATCGTTTCTGTCACCAAGGCCATATTTTCCAAATACGGAGCCTTTTTCTTTGTTTCCAACTTTTGCATTCCAGTCACCAGTATTTATTAATGCATATTTGGTCTATTGCATATTTGGTCTATTTCAGACTGCAGAAGTTGAGAAAAGTCTTCTCTATCTTCATTTATGGTCTTAGTGGTGGGTACATAAACTTGAATAATTGTCATATTAATTGGCTTTCTTTGTAGGTATATGGATATTATTCTATCACTGACAGCATTGTACATCAGAATATATCTTGAGATGTCTTTTTTGATGATGAATGCAGCCCCATTTCTCTTTCATTTGTCATTCCCAGCATAATTGGCCATGTGATTATCTGACTCAAAATGGCCCATGCCATTCCATTTTAGCTCACTGATACCTAGAATGTTGATGTTTATATGGTCTACTTCCCCTTTGATAATTTCTAATTTTCCTAGATTCATACTGTTTACATTGCATGTTCCAATTATTAATGGATGTTTACCATTTTCCCTTCTCATTTTGAGTCATGCCACGGCCACAAATGGTGGTCCCTGGGACTTTACTCCATTCTTGTCCTTAAGGTCAACTCTTTGAGGATGTAACTCTTTTCCAGTTGTCTCCAGTGCCTTCCAACCTGGGGCTTCATTGTTTTTGGCTCTGTATCTGACATGGTTTCTCTGGGATTCATAGGGCTTTCAATGGCTAATTGTTTTGGGAGTGGGTTAGTCATGTCCTTCTCCCTAGTCTGTCTCAGTATGGAAGCTCAGCTGAAACATGTCCACCATAAGTGACTCTGCTGGTATCGGTAGGACTGGTGGCATAGATTTTGGTATCACAGTAACATGTAAGCTCTCACAGTATGGCAAACTGACAGACACTATTCAAAGGCATTTGACTATGTGGATCATAACAAATTATGGATAACATTGTGAAGAATGGGAATACCAGAGCACTTAATTGTACTCATGAGGAATCTGTACATGGACCAGGAGGCAGTTGTTCAAACACTGCTTGGTTTAAAGGCAGGGTTATATCCTTTTACCATACCTCTTCAATCTCTAAGATGAGCAAATAATCTGAGAAGCTGGACTTTATGAGGAAGAACGTGGCATCAGGATTGGAGGAAGACTCATTAACAACCTGCGTTATGCAGATGCCACAAGTCTGCTTTCAGAATATGAAGAGGATGTGAAATATTTACTGATGAAGATAAAAAAACAGCCTATAGTATGGATTGTGCCTCAACATCAACAAAACAAAAATCCTTACAACTGGGTCAGTACACAACTTCATGATAAATGGACGAAAAATTGAGTTTGTCCAAGATTTTACTTTACTTGGTTCTATAATCTACACCCATGGAAGCAGTAGTCAAGAAATCAAAGGACACATCGCATTGGGAAAGGATGTTGCAAAATGCATTTTAAAGTGTTGAAAAGTAAAGATGTCACATTATAGACAAAGATGCCCCTGACTTATGTCATGGTATTTTCTGTGCTATCATATGGTTGTGAGTGCTGGACATTGAATAAGGGAGATAGAAGATGAATTGATACTTTTGAATTATGGTGCTGGAGCAAGTATTAAATTTACAAGGAACTGCCAAAAGAGCCAACAAATCTATTTTAGAAGTTCAACCAGAGTGCTCCTTGGAAGCAAGGATTACTTGTCCTTGTCTTGCATAATTTGGACTTTTTGTCTAGAGGGACCAATCCCTGAAGAAGGACATCATATTTGGGAGAGTGGCAGGTCAACAACAACTACAAAAAATGATCTTCATCTAGGTGGATTGACACAGTGGCTACAACAATTGGTTTAAACATAAAGAAAGATTGTCTCCCTGGCACAGAAGCTGGAAGTATACATAAAGTTGCTATGAATTAGACCTGACTTGATGGCACCTGACATCAACACAACATCTGATACAAGTTGATACTTTTACCTTTAGTCCTTGCATTTCTTAATTTATGTTCCCATGGAGTTAGAGGGCTTGTGTTAATCTCAGTTGATAGAGTTATACTGTGTAATGCACTGGGTTCAATCCCCAGCACCACAAAATAGGAGAAGGATGTGGCAGCCTACTTCCAAAATAATCCTGAATCCTGAAGGAATCAGCCATTGAAAACTTGATAAGGGTCCCTATGAATCAGACACGACTTGACAGCACCTAACCCCCACATAGAGTTAGAGTTTATACAACAACATAAAAGCTTATTTCATTCTTTTAAATGTTGTTGTTAGGTGTCGTCAAGTCAGTATCCGACTCATAGCGACCCTCTGTGCAACAGGGGAAACACTATTGTCAGTGCTTCTCTGCTGTTCATAGGGTTTTCAATGGCAGGTAGATTTTTGGGAGGGGGTTGCCAGGTCCTTCTCCCAAGCCTGCAGCACCTGGTGTTCCCAGGCGGTCTCCCATCCAGGTACTAACCAGGCCCGGCCCTGCTTAGCTTCCGAGATCTGACGGGATCGGATGCCACAGGGCTACCACTGCAGGCACATTTTTTAAATAGGTGTTTAATATATTACCAAAATATAAAAAATAACATATTATACTTCTAGGTTTCCAAATTACACCACTGAGATGAATGAATCCTTGTACTATTATATCTTGGTGTTCATCCATGAATATTTCTTTGGAATTATTTCTTAGAAGTCAAATTGCTGAGTCAATGTAGATGTACAATTTTATTTTGACAGACTGTCAACTTGTTTTCCAGAGTGGTTTCTCCAATTTTATAGCCCCCACTAGAAGTGGAGAAAAGTACTATTCCTTGTGTACTTGCCAAGGGTTCTTGCCAATCTGATGAAAATTAATTCACTTAAATTTGAGCTGTTCTTATTACATGTCAGTTTGAGCAACTTTATATGTACTTATGTAGCCATTTGTGATTATTCTTTGTGAATCAACTGTTTATATCCTATTATTTATACTGGAGTTTTAAAAATATTGGTTTTAGGAACTTTATATATTATTGATAGTAATCATTGTAGCACTGTGCACATTTTTTCAGAACTTTTCCAGGATTTTAACTTAGTTTATGGTAAATATTGTCTTAGGAAGGCTTTTTGAAATAACATCTATCAGTTAATTCCTTTGGTTTTGTATATTAATTAGAAAGCCAGCCCCACAAACAACATTTCTTTTACTGCTTTTACTAATTTTCTTTTACTACTCTTATAATACTAATTATCCTAGAATTTACACACAGACAAGGAATTCAGTTTTTTAAATATTATTGACTGAATAGACCACATTTTCATTTTGCTTTAAAATACTCTCTTTATCAAACTATATTAAAGTATATACATGAATCTGGTTATAAATGTTTT
>VMDO01006385.1:36699-101130 GCA_007922755.1 Pedetes capensis
ACACACACACACACACACACACACACACACACACACACACGCACACACAATTTTGTTGAATTGTCCCTCTATTGCCCATGATAAATTTTCCCTTTTCTAGCTTTTCCTTTAGGTCTGTCTCTAAATTTTCATAATGTATTTTTCTTTCACATTTTTTGGTATTTTTGTTTGTTTGTTTTTGTTAAGGGTTGAACCCAGAACCATGCTCATGTTTTGCAATTGCCCTGCAACTGTGCTGCAGCCCCAGCCTATTTTTCCATTTTTCATTTTTGAGTCAGAGCCTCACTAAGTTACACAGGCTTGCTCTGGCCTCAGATTCACAATCCTCCTGCCTCTGCCTCCTCAGTTGTTGGGATTACAGGCTTACAACATTGGGCCTGCTTTTTTCCATAATTTTTGTTTTGTTGATCAATCTCATTTTTAGTACATTTTAAGTTTTTCTAATTCTGCTTTAGAAATATTTAACAATTAAAAGAAAATTCTTTTCCTGTACAAATTGATTAGCATGAAATAGAGTAATTTGTATAATTTATAACCTCAGCACAGAATCACTTAGATTAATGTAGGTACAGATGATAAAACTTTGCAAAAGACAGTTGAAAAGCAAAAATGCCACATTAAAGACAAAAGGGTGCCTGACTAATGCCATGATATTTTTAGTTGTATCATATGCCTGTGAAAGCTGGACATTGAATAATGGAAACAGAAGAATTGATGCTTTTGAATTATGGTGCTGGAGACGAATATTGAATATACCATGGACTGCAAAAAGAACCAACAGATACATCTTAGAAGAAGTGAAACCAGAGTGATCCTTGGAAACAAGGATGGCTAGACTGCATCTTACATATTTTGGATATGTTGTCTGGAAAGACCAATCCCTGGAGAATGATGTCATATTTTAGAGATTTGTGGGTCAATGAAAAAAAGGAAGAACTTCAACTAGATGGAGTAATGCAGTGGTTACAATAGGCTCAAACATAACAAAGATCATGTGCCTGGTACAGTCTCAGGAAGTGTTTTTCTCTGTTGTACATAGGGTCACTATGAGTTGGACCTGACTTGATGGCACCTAACCACCACAACAACAGATGGTAACACACATGCTTATAATATTGTTAGTTGTGTGCATATATGTCCTTATTCTGTCCATTAGGGAAATCTAATAGCAATGACTCTAGAGCAGCAGTGGGCATACTCAAAGTCTTGCTTTGGAAAACCATTATCTATTAATAAAAGAAGCTAAACTCCTTAGGAGAAATGGCTGATTCCAGGAATAGTGCAGGAAATATTCAAGATGTGTCTAGAGCATCTTGCAGAAGTAAGGAACAGTTTGAAACAAACACAAACAAATAAACAAACATGAAGTCCCCCACAATGATGGTGATAGCTCCTATGGTCAAAGCTGGAACAATTTGAGAAACAAAATAAATATTAGGCTATAACTTGAACTATGAAATATATATTCATGAGTACATACATGTGTAAATAAATGGCTACAGAAACAAATATGGAGAATAGACAAATCTTCCATGTAGAATTCCAAATAACTTATATACATACTCTGTCCCCAAGGAGTTGGGGCATGATTCTCTGCTATTTGAGTGCCAGCTGCACATAAGGAGTTACAAAGAATGTAATATAAAAGAGGAAAATGGAGGTAAAGTTACAGTGAAAGAATCTGACAAATGCCACATCAACAAAGTGATGAAAGTGAACAACAGCCACAGAGAATGTTGATCATATGTATCATTGAGATGATGGAAACAGAATAACGAATTTCCTCTATGATCTTCTTCCCTAAATCCCATAACCTCAGCCTCATCATGAAAAAAATCAGCAAATTCCAGCTGAGAGATATTTTACAAAATACCTGACCAGCAATTCTCAAAATCACCAAGGTCATCAAAAATAAAGAAAGCCTTAGAAAATGTTGCAGTCAAAAGGAACATAAGTGAGAATGACAATTAAATATAATATGGTATCCTGGATAGGATCCTAAACAAAAAAGGACTTTATATAAAAAGTAAGGAATACAAGGGCTGGCCTTTAGCTCAGCAGGTAGAGTGCTGCTATGCATACTCTGAAGGCCTGGGTTCAATTCCCAGCACCACAGAAGCAGGAGAAGGACCTGGCAGCCCACTCCAAAAACAATCCTGAAACAATCAGCCATTGGAAACCCTATCAATGGCAGAGAAGTATTGACATAGTCCCAGACATGGCACAGATCTGGGGAATGTTTCATTCTGTTGTACTTAAGATCACTATAAGTCAGACCTGACGCAATGGCACCTAATGACAACAAGAACAAGAATACGAATAAAATTTGGACTTTAGTTAAAAATATTCCTAGTTCATTTGTTGTGACAAATGTGGCATAATAATGCCTGATGTTATTAATAGTGGGGACTGTGAGTGTATGGAAACTTCTTGCTTTCTCAGTATGTCTCAAATTATTGTATAATGGAAAAGCTCAAAAAAATAAAAAGGCCTACAAGATGTACTTTTCCTAATGTGGTTGGTAACTGAGCATATGTGAAAGTAAAATATCAACAGAGAAATAATGTCCTTGTGATATTCACAATCCTAAGGATTGTGATAGTCACAATCCTTAGAAACCCACAAGGTTCTTGATAAGTGTCCCTATGGGGAGAATACAGGGAACCTCATGGACACAAATGGCTGTAAGTCTATTATTATTGTTATTATTATTATTATTATTATCATTATTACTTGAGATAGAGTCCTGTTGTTTATCTCAGACTGGCCTGGAACTCACTGTGTAGACCAGGATTAACTTGCATTGATGCTGCTGCCTCTCAGCCTCTCTAGTGCTGGGATTACAGGGGTGTGTCACCATACCCAGCTTCAGAGTCTACTTTTTAAAAGGTAAGTATAAAAAGTGATCCTTATTCACACCAAAGATGATAAATCACTGCTTTGTCATGTGATATGACAATGAATAGACAATATATACTGTCTCCAGACTCCCTTTAATCTCTATCCATTTAATCTAAGGTTGCTATTCAGTTGAACTGAACCATGACCAGCTCATATTTCTCCATTATGTCTTAACGGATCTATAAAAGACCTTGTCTATACCCACAAACTGCCCTATAAAGAATTGATGACCAACATTCCCTCTGACCTGGATGGTAGAAATATAAAAGAGATGAACGAGAAATATGTACTTCTCATCTTGATAGAGGTTACAGTCTGATGAGAAATGCAAATAATGATCTAGATAACTAATTATATTGTGATAAGTGCAAAAAAAAAAAAAAAAAAGGACTAAGGATATACCAGATGAGAACTCTGACTTCAAAAAAATCGGAAATTCATGAACTTCAAAAATCCAAAGCTATTTGAGCATTAACATGATAACAGAGTGAAAATTCCATATTTTACCTCATGTGATATTGTTGTTGTTGTTAGGTGCCATTGAGTAGGGTCTGACTCATAGTGATCCTCATAGGGTTTTTCAATGGTTGATTGTTTTGGGAGAGGATGGCTATTTCCTTCTCCCATTTTTGTAGTGCTGGGGATTGAACCCAGGTTCTCAGAGAGTGCAGAGTAGCACTCTACCAATTGAGCTCAGCCAGTCAAAATGCAGGCACACTAAAAATAGTGTATAAAACTACTTGGTGGCTGTGTGTGTAAGGTGTATATGAAACACAAATGAATTCTGTGTTTATACTTGGGTCTCAACACCAAAATTTCTCATGTTTATCCAAGTATTCCCAAATCTAAAAAATTCTAACATCTAAAACACTGCTGGGACTCAAGCATGCTTGATAAGGGATATAAACCTGTAAGAAAGGAATCTTACCTATGTTTGCACTTGTGTGTGGAGTGGAATGTCAAGGAAGGAGTCCACAATAGATTGTGGAATTGGAGACATGAAGGAAGGATTGACTTAGCGAGGTGAAGGATAGATGAAGGTAGCGTTCATCAAGACAATGAGAGCATCATGGGCAGAGGGGACAGCACATGCAGATGTCTTCATGTGGGAAAATCCACTGGAGGATGCCACTTAGAGAAAATTATTTTCTGTTCAACAAAAATTATTGTGTTTCTCACATGGCAGATTTTTGGTTAAAAGGTAGGCCACTGTGGCTGCAGCACAGCAAAGAAGGAAGGAGAAATAGGTTGGTATTATATCACTAGTCATTACTAATCTATTTCCTAATAATAACACATCCTTTCATAAAGCTCATAAGCCATACAATTATAATTTGTTCTGAAGGTGTTCTTTAGATAAGAAGTTTTCACATTATTCTCCAGCATTTTGAATACTAGGGAGACATTAGAGTCTAGGTTTCCAGTGGGGCTGGGGTTTAGCTCAGTTGGTAGACAGTTCCTCTGTGCTCTCTTAAGCCATGAGTTCAATCCCTAGCACTGCAAAAAGTGGCAGAAGGACATGGCAATCCATTTCCGAAGCAATCCCAAAACAATCAGCCATTAGAATCCCTATGAATAACAGAGAAGCACAGACATAGTGTCCGCCATGGCACAGTGCTAGGGAATGTTTTGGTCTGTTGTACATAGGATTGGTATGAGTCAAACCCAACTCAATGGCACCTAAGAAAAATAACAGTTTTCCAGTAGTTCATCTATTTACCAGGGTTTCCAAAAGAATAATGCCCCTGATATATCCATCAGCAACTGAGTTGGTGCATTATTTTAACACTCTGAGAGTGTTACACCTTGTCAAAGAGAAGAGGTTTCATTTTGAGATGTTACTGTGTCTCTTTAAGTATCTTAAGACTTAGCTTTCAACTCCCTCTTTCTGATATATTTTACTCTTTAAGTACAGCCATTCACCTGGCAGGACAATGCAAATGTAAAATAATTGTTTCATTTTCTTCTTAGAATCACTAATATTTTTTCAAGCTGCCTTCTCTTTGGTTGTACTTTTGCCCTCAAATAAGCAATTATTTGTTTTAGTTTTTAATACTATTGTAAGTTTAAATACATTATGACCAAGGCTTCTTGAAAATATTCTTGTTGTTGTTGTTAGGTGCCGTTGAGTCCGACCCTATGTACAGCAGATTGAAACACTTCTCGAGTCTATGCCAGGCATATGATATATTTATATTCAAGCCCATTGTTGCAGACACTGTGTCAATCCATCTGGTGGAGGGTTTTCCTTTTTTTGGTTGACCTGCCATTCTCCCAAACATGATGTCCTTCTCCAGGCATAGATCTCTCCTGACTACATGTCCAAAATATGTAAGACGTAGTCTGGCCATTCTTGTTTCCAAGGAGCACTCTGGTTGCACTTCTTCTAGGACAAATTTGTTGGTTCTTATGGCAGTCCATGGTATACTCAATATATGTCTCCAGCACTATAATTCAAAAGCATCACTTCTCCTATCTCCCTTTTTCAATGTTCAGCTTTCACAACCATATGATATGACTGAAAATACCATGGCATGAGTCAGACGCACCTTCGTCTTCAATGTGACATCTTTGCTTTTCGATACTCTAAAGAGATCTTTTGCCAGAGCTTTTCCTAGAGCAATGTGTCTTTTGATTTCTTGACTGCTGCTTCCATGGGTGTTGATTATAGAGGCAAGCAAAGCAAAATCTTGGACAACCTCAATCTTTTCTCCATTTATTGTGAAGTTGCATACTGGCCCAGTCATAAGGATTTTTGTTTTGTTGATTTTTAGTTGCAACCCATATTGAAGGCTGTGATCATTGACCTTTATCAGTAAATGTTTTAAATCTTCTTCACTTTCAGCAAGCAGAGTTGTTTCATCTGCATAACGCAGATTTTTAATGAGTCTTCCTCCAATCCTGATGCCACATTCTTCCTCATAAAGTCCAGCTCCTCAGATTATTTGCTCAACATATAAATTGAAGAGATATGGTGAAGGTATACAGCCTGATCCACACCTTTCTCAACTTTAAACCAGGCTATGTTTCCTTGTTCTATTTGAATCACTGCCTCCTGGTTCATATACAGATTCCTCATGAGTACAATTAGGTGCTCTGATATTCCCATTTTCCAAAGTGTTATCCATAATTTATTATGATCCACACAATCAAATGCCTTTACATAGTCAATAAAACATAGATAGACATCTTTCTGATATTCTCTGCTTTTGGCTAATATCCACCTGACATCAGCAATGATGTCCCTGGTTCCCCACCCTCTTCTGAATCCCACTTGATTTTCTAGTAATTTCCTGTCTATATACTGTTACAGTCACTTTTGAATGATCTTTAGTAAAATTTTGCTTGCATGTCATATCAATGATATTTTCCAATAGTTTCCACATTCAGTTGGGTCCCCTTTTTTGGGAATAAGCACAAATTGTGACACTATTTTATAATTATTAATTATATTTATAATAATTTATGATAAATTAATTATAATTATAGTTATAATTTTTATTGAGTGTATCAGAAAGTGTATCAGAAAAGTTCCTTTGATATAATATCAGCCTTTTTGTGCTGTCATGCTCTTCTTCAATAGAATCCCTTCTATAAAGATGTAAACAATTACATTTGTGGAACAGTCTAAATATGTGTGAAGTCTTCTGTCTTAGG
Organism: Pedetes capensis; assembly: GCA_007922755.1. NCBI lineage: Eukaryota > Metazoa > Chordata > Mammalia > Rodentia > Pedetidae > Pedetes > Pedetes capensis. The sequence continues at coordinate 43,258 of VMDO01006385.1, forward strand.
TTCCAACTGCTTGAATCTAGTTTCAATTTGTTTTTAAACAAACTAACAAATATTTCTTCTCAAAGGTTTAAAAACCACTGTCTGAGTGTGCCCGGCATTTTTGGTTGTGGTTTTACACCCTAAGGTACCACTGCTTCCTGTGAAAGTTCTTGTCACTTTTACTTTTTCAGTGAATTTTTCCTTCTTGGTTATTATTAAGTTCAGTGTTCTGTAATGTTATGCAGTAATAGCTACAGAAAAGCAATGATAATAAATGAGCTATAGCTACACTTAGCAATACAGACAAATCTTACAAATATACTATTGAGGAAAAAGAGAAGGAAATAAAAGGATACATATTGAACAATTCTCCTTATGGAAATTTAAAAAATAACAGAAATATATTTAGTGTTTGAAGTCTTGGTAATGGTTGGTACAGCAGTGTTTTGGAGTGTGTTTGGGAGGTGTCAGCAATTTCTCTTCCTTAACTGTATATGGGTTTTACAAACATAAAATAATTTATTGAGAAAAAGACTAAAGGTATTTTTAATAGTTAAACAAAAAAAACAGTAACAAGTATAATTGGTGTAGGTAGCTTTGAATTGTGCATTATTGTGACAATTCAAAGTCAGACATATTATTGGAAGGGCAAATGCATATATAATAAATTGTTCTTTTTTTTAAAGAACAAATTATCTTGTAAATATTCTTGTGGCTCTGATAAAGCTGGTTTACTTTTCACTGTTTTCCAAATAATGCCTTGCCTAATGTATGTGAATCACAGAATGATTATTAAAGGACAGACACATATAAGATGTATATTTATATCTTATTACAATAAGAATAGCCTACAGCTGTACCACTGTGGCGTCCAATCCCATCAGATCTTGGAAGCTAAGCAGGTTCAGGCGTAGTTAGTACTTGGTTGGGAGTTCACCTGGGAACACCAGGTGCTGCAGGCTTGGGAGAAGGATTTGGTAATCCACTCCCAAAAAACCATCAGCCATTGAAAACCCTATGAATAACAGAGAAGCGCTATCAATAGTATTTCACCTGTAGTACATAGGGTGGCTATGAGCTGGACACTGACTCCATGGTACCTAACAACAACAACAAACAACAATAAGAATAGTTATGAGAAAGATTACAGATAACAAGTGCTAGGGAAGATGTGGGAAAACAGATATCATGATTTTTAAAATTGAAGATATTGATGACCATCAAGGTGAAGTGACATGTCCTATGAATAAAGACTGGTTAAGCACTACAAAAGATAGGACTAGAATTCAGTTCTTTAAACTTCTGGTCTACTATTCCTTCAATTGGGCTGGGATTTAGCTCAGTTGGTAGAGTGCCGCTCTGCAGTCTCTGAGGTCCCAAGTTCGATTCCCAGAACCGCAAAAATGGGAGAAGGACGTGGCAATCCACTCCCAACACAATCCTGAAACAATCAGCCATTGAAAACCCAAAAGGGTCACTATGAATCGGACACGACTCGATGGCATCTAACAACAACAACAATTCCTTCAAGGCAATAAAGTCATCTAACTTTAAGCAACTAATTGCATACATTAGTTTAGCTACTAGGGAAGACAGCCCAAAAGTTTTTTTTTTTTTTTTTTTAATTAAAAATATAACTACCATACAATCCAGCAATCCCACTACTGGGCATATATTCAAAGGACATGAAATCAACATGTTAAACAGAAATGTGTGTTTTCATGTTCAACTATTATTCACCATAGTCAAGAAATAGAAACAATTTACATAAAATATGTGAGATTAGGGGTATACTTCAGTGGCATAGCACTTCTTATTGTGCGAGAGTCTCTGGGTTTGATACTCATAACCCTCTTCCAAATCCCCCAAAGGGGAAAAAAAAAAACACATGATGCATACACACATTGGAATATGACTCAGTCATAAAAAAGAGTGGAATCCTGTCACTTGTGACAACAACATGAGTGGAAGTAGAGACCACCCTGTTAAGTAAAATAACTTGGGTACAAAAGTATAAGTGCTACGTGATCTCACTCACGTGTAGACTCTAAAAAGGCTGAGCACAGGGTATCAGAGAATATGGACAGTAGTAGGTAGTAGGGAGGGATTTGGAAAAGTTGATCAAAGGGTTCTAAATTTATGGTTAGATAGGAGCAAGAAGTTCTGGTTAGGTATTATTCATTAGCTGCCTATGGATAACAATAAAGTATTGTGCAACCCAAAAACTTGAAAGGATTCTGAAAGTTTTCACCAAAAGAAATGATAAATGTTTGAGGAAACAGCTACGTTGGACCTGATTTAAACATTTCACAAATGTACACATTTTGAAACATCACATAGTCTCTCATTGGTATGCACAATTTTTATTTGGTTAAAATAAATTTAACTAAAATAAACAGTTGTTGGGGGGTTGTATCATATCATCACTCATCAATGTCCACATTTAAGCTTTTATAGTCTACTCTTATTCAAAGCATAACCTATTACTATAGAAATATATAAGAAATCAATCTAGACGACAAGTATTCTATGGGACTTTTGAGTTCATAACTTTAAAATATCTTGAAAACAGGAATTCAGGTAAAAGACAAGTAGTAAACACATTTAAAAATACAGACTGGTTTTAATTAGTAGTAAGCACATTTAAAAATATAGACTGATTATAAATTGGTAATTAGCACTTATTGGTATCATATTCTATTGGTATCATATATCATAATGCCTGCAGCCATAGCCCTGTGGCATCTGACCCCGTCAGATCTCGGAAGCTAAGCAGGGTCGGGCCTGGTTAGTACCTGGATGGGAAACCACCTGGGAACACCAGAAGCTGTAGGCTTGGGAGAAGGACCTGGCAACCCCCTCCCAAAAATCAATCTGCCATTGAAAACCCTATGAACAGAGAAGCACTGACAATAGTGTTTCTCATGTTGTACAGAGGGTCGCTATGAGTCGGATACCGACTCGACGGCACCTAACAACAACAACATTCCTATTACGTCATTTATTGCTGATAAAAATACCATGAAATGGTACCACTATTATTTTTACTTCACAGAGGGATTGATTAAGATTTAGAGAGGTCAAGTGACTTTTCCAAGGCTCTACAATTAGGAGTGAAAGAGATGGAATTGAAATAAGTATAAATGAACGGAGAACATAGATTATATTGTCTCTCTCTTTTTACCATTGTTTCTTCTTTTTTACCTGTGTTTCTTTCTACCTCTGACCTCTTTTGAATGAATGATTTTTAAATTTTTCTCTAATTTTTCCTTCTATATTAGTTATTTATTACTAAACAATAGTAAACTGAACTTGGCTGGCGATTACAATGTGCATCTTTGACTCATTTAAATGTAATATAAATTAGTAAATTTACCATACATCAGATAACTAACTAAAAGATGTTGCTTAGCGAGCAAGTCAGATCTGACTCATAGTGACCCTACATACAGCAGAATGAAACACTCCTGGACATTGTTATGCCTGGCACTATGTCAGTGCTTCTCTGAAATACATAGGGATTTCAGTGGCTGATTGGGGATTGTTTCAGGAATGGGCTGCCAGTTCCTTCTCCCATTTTTGCCATGCTGGGTTTCAAAACCATGGTGTCAGAACCCACAGATCAACACTCTACCAACTGAGCTAAAGCATGTAAAATTCTATTCTGTATATTCCCAATGTTTTATGGTATTTTTGTTTTGTTTTTAATTCTATATACATTTATACCATGCCTATTATTATTATATAGTCAACAATTATTTGGATTCATGTGTTATTTACCTTTACCATTGCTGTTTACTCATTTCCCTTACTCCATCTGGGATCAATTTACTTGTGCTTAAACAATTTAAACAATGTCCTTTATTATTTCTTTTAGGTGGATCTTCTGTTGACAAATTCTCTCAGGTGTGTGTGTGTGTGTGTGTGTGTGTGAGAGAGAGAGAGAGAGAGAGAGAGAGAGAGAGAGGGAGGGAGGGAGGGAGAGAGAGAAAATGTTTCATCATCATTTTTGAAGGATTTTTTTTTTCATATAGACTTCTACGTTGGCAGGTGTTTTCTTCTCATACTTTGAAGATGTCATATTTTATTCTTGTAGCATCCACTGTTTCTGTTTTTAACTCAGCTCTTGGTCTTATTATGACTCATTTGAAAGGAATGTGTCTTTATTTTGCTGCACTTAAATATTTTATCTGCCTCTTCTTTTAGCAGTTTTACCCTGACTTGTCTAGGTCTATTTACTATTTTTTGCTAATCATGCTTTGGATACAGGAGTATTTCTTGAATTTGTGGCTTTATGTCTTGTTAGTTTCAGGTATCATCAACCATTATCTATTTGAATATTGCTTCTAGTTATTTTTCTCTTGTCCTTCAGGGATCTTAACACTCATGTTAGACCTTTTATAGTGTATGGTATATTTCTTCTATTGTTTTATTCATTTCATTCCATTTCCTATATATATATTTCCAACTTGATATTTCCTACTAATTGCCTGATCTTTCTCTTCATTAATAATTTCAGCATCCACGTCTAATGTCTTGTTAAATTAATGTAAAAATTTTTCAAATTTTAGTAATTATATTTTTCATTTATAGAATTTACAACAAATACAATAATCACTTCAGACAAGGATTATTGGTGGATGCTAAAACAAATGAAAAGAGAAAACAATTTTTGTATGATCTTAAGCAATATCACAGGTTAATTACTAATTACAATGGTCAAAATGTAAGTACATGAAGAGATTTGGTGTTCACTTGACTATCAAATAAATAACATCATTAGTAATAGTACATATGTGTATTGCATTTCCTGAAATATAGTGCAATAAAAAAGTACATGATATCCTTTGTATAGTATTCCTTCCAAAAAATGTTTAGTTCAATCTAAAAAATGTGGAAATAATCAGGAAAATTCAGAACTTGGGACACACTGCAAGACTAGCCTCTTTTAAAACACCCTAAAAAGCAAAGGAAGGGTAAGAAGTTTTATATGAAAAGATAATAAACAGTGAACATGTGCACTTTTGTGAATATTGACTAGCTTCTAGTCTGGGGAAAAGTAACAGCCCAAAAAGATATATGTGGAAAATTTCAGAATTCAATGCAGAATATTTATTAGACATTATTGAATTATTAATTTTCTTAGGTGTTATGTATATGTAGGTGAATATTTTCAATCATAAGAAATACATAGGATGTAGGGTGGGTTGGCCCATGTGTGTACTCCCAGCAATTCAAGAGGATGAGTCAGGAGGATTGAAAGTTCAAGGCCAGAGGTGGCCTGAGTAACCTCAGGAAACTGTCTCAAGGTGAAAATACACCGCAAAATATTCAGAGATGACTATGTCACATCATCTAAAACTTATTTTAAATTGACTTAGCAGTATACATAGACATACACCTGTGTATATATAAATGTGTATATCTACATATAAAAGTAATTATAGTTCTAAAATATATTTTAAAATATATGTATATAGAGTGACTTAAGTTCCCAGGAATCAAATGAGTACAAAATAATAAAACAATGGTATAGCACTTTTTCCTCCAGTCTCAGTGGAGAGGGTAATTATGCTTCACATACATTTCTATACTTCTTACACTAAGATGGAAAATGTAAAATACAATCTGAACAGCTTTTGAAAAGTAAATATTTGAAGTATAAAGGGATAGATTCTACATATCTTCAAAATGTGAACATCTAGAAAATTTCCTAGATGTCTAAATTAGAAATGAAATTCCAATTTTATTATGTGTCAGTCTAGAGTTGCTAACTTTTTCTTGAAGTAAAATAGTCAACCCTGTGGAGTCTCTCATGTCTTTCAGGGCAGTGTAATATAGGTACAGTGGACATCTTATGGATTCATTCAGCAAATCATATGACTCATTGCCCCTATGGCAAGAGTTCCTTCATTCTATTTTCAGTATTTCAGTATTTTGGCTCCAATAAAGTAATTTAATCTCCACAGGAAGAGACTGAAGAATTTTTTCACTTGTCTGAGAACAGAGCTTTTGGGTTCTCTTTCTTAATGGGTTGTGCAAGTTATCTGCCTTGCCAATACTTTTTTATTCCAATAATGGAACAAAGCTATTTCTGTATTGCTTTTTTCACTGTGTAATAGATTCTAGTATGATTACCATGAGTTAGATTCTATGGAAACATTTTCCTTCAGAAAAAAGTGCATGTGAAATTAAGTTGCTTTTTCTAACTCTTGGTGGAAATGATGAAACTTGATGTTTAATGATATTTCCTTGTGATTTTGAATTACATTTCTAAGATTGGGACAAGATTACAATTAAATTTCTCTTCTCCTTTGCTGCCTAGAGGAAGAGTTTATCCAAGAGGATCCAAGCATTACTTTTTTCCCCAAGCATTGCTTTCTAATAATTTCTTTAGCATCTCTATTACATCACAACACATTTCATTCTTTCATAACCACGAATGTGAGACTTTCTTCCTAAGCCAAATAGAAATTCCTAAACTTGCTTTTTCATCTGATATTCTGTTTTTCAGTGAGAAATAACGAGAGTTTAAGAGAGTTCTAAATGAATAAAAGTACATGAGTGTTTGTTTTATGCTGGGCATTTTCTCTCTTCTCTACATTATTGCTATTTCTCAGGATATGGGAGTAAAAGATCATGGGAAGATCCTGTAGGGGTGATAGACACAGTTGGTAGGAGGAGGAGTGAGGAGTTTTAAGCCTGGTGAATTTTCTCTCTCTTAACAACTTTTAAAAGTCTGGATCCTAAACTGGGCACCATGGCACATGGGAGACTGAGGCAGGAGGACTGTGAGTTTGAGGCCAGATGCACATTGTGTATCTTAGTGAGACTCTGTCTTAAAATTTGTAAGAAGGGGTGCTGGGGTGCAGCTCAGTGGTAGAGCACTTGACTAGCATAGGTGAAGCTCTGAGTTCAACACCTCAGGGCTGAAAAAAAAAAAAAAAGGAAAGAAAAAATGCCTGGATCCTGACTTATTTTTTTCTCTTTATAATGACACATTTGCCAAATATAGAGGTGAATGAGAACAAAAAAATAAAAGCATATGATTAGATTGCGAATTTTGCTTTTCATAAGACTACCAAGATTTAAAGATGGAAAAAATATCAGAAAAAAAATCAAAACCATAAATATTTGTAGTTTCTCACCACTTACAAAAGAAGATTCTCTTTTTCCTTTTAACTTCTTTATTGCACACCCTCCATCCCGTTAAGAAAAGTGATATCCCTCCCTGGATTCTGGGTGGCTGATGCAGAAGCTAGCTGTCAGGAGAGTCACTACATGACATTAAGCCCGAGCAGACTTGACTGACATAAAGAGCAATCCAGGAAAATATCTGTGAGACTAGGAAGCCAGGCACAGCAAGCAGTAAATTAAATGGTCCTAAGGCAAGAATTAGAGTGTTAAAAAATAGAAAGAAAACCACTGGAGCCAGGCACAATGGTGAATATCTGTAATCTCAATGACTCAGAAGACTAAGGCAGGAGGATTACAAACTTGAGGCCAGAGGCAGCCTGTGCAACTTAAAGAGACCCTGTCTCAAAATTAAAAATAAATAAATAAATAACAAGGGGCTGGGAGTGTGACTGAGTGATAGACCACACTTGACTTGCCTGGTATGTGTGATGCGTGAGGCCCTGGGTTCAACCCTCCAGTACTGACAGGAAAAAAAAAAAAGGAAAAGAAAAAGAAAAAGAAAAAAGAGGAAGAGAAAGAAAGAAAAAGCAACCTAAAATGGAATTGGTGTTTGTGGTTGGGTTTGTAATATCATAGGGATCCTTGAATCTTTATTGCTTTTGAGGTCCTGAACTTCCTTGTGAAGTGTTTAGTTGATCTAAAAAGACATTCGGTAGAAATTATGTGGCGACATACCACAGAAAGACTTTGAGACTATATATTGATAGAAGACATATTCTCAACTAGCCCCAGCTGATCTAGCCCACAGCCACTCAGCCATCCCATCTGTGGCTGTAGATATGATGGAGCAAGCATGAGTTGTATTCATCATATTCCACCTAAGTTCCTGATCCACAAAACTGTTTAAGATAATAACAATATGGCTCTTGTTTTAAGCCACAGAGCTTTGTAGTAATTGGATATGCTATTATAATCAGAACAGAATTTGGATCTGGAAGTGTGATGTTGCTGTAATGAAAACTGAAAGCATTTCCCATTGGCCATGGGACCCAGTGGTAGTCCAAAGTGAAGAAGACCTTAAGGAAATTGTTTTTAGAAGCTGGAAACATTCTGAAGAAATGTTGGAGAAGGTTTAAAGGAGAGCGAGGAAAATGCTGTTGGAGACTCATAGAAAAAGGGATACTTGTTAGGCAGTGGCAGATAATTTGACCATATTGCTGCCAACAGCAATGTGGGAAATAGAAAGGAAGCCTAATAAACTCATGGATCTGGCAGGGGAGATTTTCAGGCAGGATGTAGAAGGTGACAACTGGCTTCTCTTTGGTACTTGAGAGAAAAGATGAGAAAAAAAAAGAGACAAGAAAGAAGAAACTGCTATGGTCTTTAGCAGTATTTTGAGAAATTATATGAGCCAGAACTTGCTGAATTTCAAAATAAAACTGTTTCTTTTCACAGTCTATCCCAGAGAAAGAATATAAAAGAAATCAAATAAAAATGGGACTATAAGATCCTCTGTTAAAAATCTCAGAAAGATAGAAATTGCTGTCTCAGACATTTTCAGTTAGACAAAAGCCATCTAAGAATTTAAAGGCATGCCTCATAGACCTGCCCAGTTAAAACAACAGAACTCCTAACACTGTTAAGGGTTTTGTAACAGAGGCCTCATAGGGTTTTCAAGGGTGTAGATGTCTTTTAAAAAGACTTAGGGATATGTCTTTTGGTTAATGGAGTGTATTATGATTTGATAACACCACGATTTTAAGGGAGTAAACAGCTTGGACTGAAAGAAACAAGGAAAGTATAAAATGAAAAGAGGCTTTTGGACACCAACCTATTTCAGATATAAAACAGGCTGAAGATACTTCTTATGGGTAGGAAGAGCCTTTCTTCTTCTTTATACATATGACTAATATTAGAATAGGCCATTAATTGAAATATGTTGTGTTGTTGTTAGCTGCCCTCGAGTTGGTATCCGACCCATAATGACTCTACATACAACCCATAAAACACTATTGTCAGTGTTTCTCTGCTATTTATAGGGTTTTCAATGGCTGATTGTTTTTTGGGAGTGGGTTTCCAGGTCCTTCTCCCAAGCCTACAGCACGTAGAATTCCCAGGCTGTCTCCCATCCAAGTACTAACCAGGCCCAACCGTGCTTAGCTTCTGAGATCTGAGGAGATCAGACTCTACAGTGGTACGGCTGCAGGCAATTGAAATATAGTGTCACTAAATTAATTTAAAAATAAAGAGGAAAGTGAAATATCTAAATATCCATATGAAATATCTAAATATCCATTTAAAAATATTTAGCTGTTTGGGTACGATGGTGCACCACTGTAATCCCAGTGACTCAGGAAGCTGAGACAGGAAGATCACAAGTACAAGACTAGAAGCAGCCTGCACAACATAGCAAGACCCTGTCTCAAGTTTAAACATAAAAAATAGAGCTGGAGCTACAGCTCAGTGGTAGATTACTTGTCTAGCTTGTGCAAGGACCTAGGTTCAACCCCCAGTACTGAAAAAAAAAATACAATAGAATAAGAATCTAACATGTAAGATTCTTAGTTATAGAAACTCAAACTTACAAGAAACAATTTCCTCCAAATAACCTACAACATTCAACAAAATTCAAAACAAATATTGTTGGAAAATAACCTGTGCTGGCAAAACGTCTAGATTCAAATTTTATTTCCTCCAATTACTAGGTGTTTGACTTAAGGCAATTTAAGTAATTTTTTGTACCTATATACATTTATCTATAAGACAGGAATAATCATAGTCCATCACTATCACAAGGTTGTGACAATTAAATGGAAAAACATATGCAAATTAGCCCAGAAACTAGAAAATGGTACACATACAATAATGATGACCATGTTCACTATTTGCAATGTAATAACCATTGCAACTATTTCATCATCATCATCTTCATTATCATCATCACTCACCATTTTAGACCAGGCACTCAATTGGACATTGGATATATAATTATGGCCAAGCTACACTTAATTCTAGCACTTACAATCTAGCACAAGAAACAAGTAATTAAGCAAGTAATTGCAATTCTGACTTCTAACTGTCCCAAGGAAATAAAAGTGCTATGTGCGTATGTACAATGCTGAGCACACAGAGTACATCATACTTCAGATCACTGAGGGAGCCTTGGAGGTGGTAATGATGTTTAAACTGAGATGTCAAGGTTGACTAGAAAGCGAGCTCATTCCATCAAAACTTTTTATGCGGGCCTAATCCAACCTATGTCTGCAGCTATAGACTTGTGGCATACTATCCCGTCAGATCTCAGAAGCTAAGCAGGGTCAGGACTGGTCAGTACTTGGATGGGAGACAGCCTAGGAACACCATACTGTAGGCTTGGGAGAAGGACCCCGCAACCCGCTCCCAAACATCAATCTGCCATTGAAAACCCTATGAATAGCAGAGAAGCACTGACAATAGTGTTTCTCTTGTTGTACGTAGGTAGGGTCGCTATGAGTCAGATACCAACTCGACTGCACCTAACAAAAACAACAACAACAATTCAACATATAAGGGCCTTACCTTTATAGTGACTTAATTATTTCCTAAATTCCCCACCTCTTAATGCTATCACATTGGAAATTAAGTTCCAACATATAAATTTAGAGACACATATTCAGATTATGGCATCTACTAAAGATGTACTTAAATCAATTTAACTAAAGGTCCAAATTTAATTATGGCAATAAGAAGATTCAGGACATTCAGAGAATACTGGATTGTTTAAAGTTTTGTATCTAAATATGACATTGGAATTGGTTTGTTTTCTGGCAGAAATTTGAAAAGTGTTTTGTAACTATTAGAAACAATTCACTGTATTTACCTGTGTGACTTAACATTTTTTTTGAGGAGTTTCTTTGAGGAGTTGTTTTCATGCTAATTCCTATTGGAGTTTTATATTATTTTTCATATCAGTTTCTCAAATTGCACAGTAGTCTATGCTATCCCATAGTAAAATTTGAAACCGCTAGTTAAGTAAAAATAATATTGAAAAGCAAATTTCCATGATCTGGCTAAAGGAGAATTTTAAAAAAATGTTTGCCTCAGTTTGGTAGTTTGTCTTTAGAATTGCTTCTTTGCCCTGATGTTATTTTTACTTTCTTCAATTCCACTTGAAAGCTGCATAGAGTAGCTTTTCAGAAGAGTACATTTCCACCTGTCTAGATGTCTTTCTAAATATTGAAACTAAACTGGTGTGCTTAGACATGCTTTCGTCTTATTACAGCTCTTTCCTCTCCTTGTTCTAAAGCTCTATTTCCTGAGGAAACCAACCTGATTATTCCCAACCTTTCTCAGAAAAATATTTGTGACTCATGTTTTCTATTCTTCTGCGTTTGTACTAAACAAATACAAACAGACTTTTTAAAATCTGCTTATCTACTTTGAATATAGCTTTTATCAGGTGCTATTTATTAGGTAGAGGGAGGAGGTAGAACTCTCAGTTATTTTGGTAACGGGTTTTTAATTCACTAAACAATTAGGATACATCAAGTTTGGTCTTTAGTTTTTGACATATCTATTATCTTCTAATTCCTATTGAAATCATGTTTGTACATATATTCAAACCATGGTGTTACCATTTGTTTTCTGACCAGGACACAGACATTAGAATAAATACCTGTGGACTTGAATGATATCAGCTGTCTTTTATTAGCTGTGTCAATTGAGTAAGTTATTTTAATATTTCAGCCCAAGCCTCCTCATACTAAAGCGCTGGTAAAAAAAATGATAAGTTGAGGATTATAAAAGTTAAATCTACAGCTTTTGATATTTTATTTTTCACTTCAATACTTACATAGGTTTTAACTGCTGTTATTCCTTATAATGCTTTTCTTTTCTTTACTATGACAAGTGTTTGCCAAATAGGAAAAATATGACTATTTCAATTAGTGCTTGGTAGGCTTACTCTAATGAATAATAAAATTATGTATGCATATATCCATATATATACACATACATGCATAATGCAGATAGATAGATAGTAGCTGGCATCATCTGTTTGTCCTTAACAAAAGTTAGTTTCTTTTCTGCTTCACATCTCCCTATTTTTTTATTGAAATGTTCAACTACTGTCTTGCCATATTTTTATAAACATTTGCCTTTTTCAACTTCCTATAGACAATGTTTAATAAAATGCAGAATGCTTTTGGAAAACTGATTTATAATTTTTTGCAAAAACCCAACTGAATCAGAATCTCATGGTATAGCCTTTTGCATTTTATAAAGCTTCTCAAAGGGTCTAATGAACTTTAAAACACAGAACACTCCTATGGCTGGAAAGTTATGACGAAAATGTTGAGAGAGGATCTATAAGAATATATAATGTAGTAGAGTAAGTCATAAACATATGAAATCATTAACAGTGGAAGACAGGAAAGTATTAAAAACGTAGATTATACAATGTTAGTCAAGTGCCTTATCTACCATTCTGCTGAGGAATGAAAACAATAAGAAAAAAGAGTATACTTTATTGATATTTGCTAGTACTATAATCCTTAAAGGTAGGAAAAGAACTGTAGGAAAAATTACTGAATCTTTCTCTCTTTCTAAATTTTCTAAGTTATGACTTCATACAGTGTAGTGTGAATATGAACTGCTTCATTTACTAAAGTCTGTCTATCTATCATCTATCTATCCATCTATCTATCATCTATTTAGATGAATGGCTGGTGCAAAAGACTATTATCCAGAATTTATCATCAGAAGAAGACTATTTTTAACTTCTACTTCTTCTAGTGCTTACCATTCAACACCATTCTATATGCACATCCTATATATGGAAACTTTTTTCTCTTCCTTCAACCTAAAATGTCTTTCATTAGTACACTTTCACTTTAATGTTTCAAATATACAGCAAACTTGGATTGGCTAGATATCTGTTATATTGAATATTTATGCAGAACCTCTGGGTCTTGATAACCAATAAAATATATATTACTTACAAATCAAATTGCCAAATTGTAAAATTATTAGTCCATGAACTAATTGATGTCTAGCTTAGCATATGGGGCTTGGGCTTAGCTCAGTTGATAGAGTGTTGCTCCACACTCTCTGAGGACCCAGGTTTGATCCCCAGCATCACAAAGATGGGAGAAGGACATGGCAATTCACTCCCAAAGCAATCCCACTGAGGGTCACTATGAGTTGGACATAACAATGACAACAAAAATAACAACAATCTTATATAACGACCACAAATAATTACTTTGGGTAGGAAAAACGTGCATCACATAAATGCTATGGTCTGTATTTATCCTCCAAGTTTAATATGTTGAAATTTTGATCCCCTGTGTGGTGGATTGGCTTCTGGGAGGTGTTTAGGTCATAAGGGTGGAGTAATGCTGTTCTAAAAAGGAGTTATGGGAATGGCTTCTCTCTCTCTTCTGCTCTTCTTGTCATGTGACAACATAGTAAGAAGGCCCCCATCATATGACAGCATCTTCATGCTGGGCGTCCAAGCCTCCAGAACTATGAGGGAATAAATTTCTTTGCTTTATAAGTTACCGAGCTTCAGATATTCTATTAAAGTAGCAGAAAATGGACTAAATCAACAAAATAGATCATTAAAAGATGGGGAAAACATACTTTTAAATAAAAACTATTTGAGAAGAATGAAGATTTATTATTACAAGGATTCTATAGATTCACCTTCATTGTTCTTAATATGGAATATCTACAAATTGAACTAGTTTTGATCTCTGTACATAGGACATATGCCTAGCATGGGAAATTCTAGTATTTTTAATTTACTAGAAAAGAATTTTGTGTATGAATATATTACTTTATAGGTAAATTCTTACATTAGACTTTAAATGAACTAATTTGTTCAAGTATTAATTTTTTTTCGGTATTGGGGAGATGAACTCAGGGCTTCCTGCATGCTTTTGCAAGTGCTTTACCACTGAGCCACACCCCTAGCTTATTTGTCACATTTTATTTTGAGACAGGGACTTGCTAAATTACACAGGCTGCCTCTAGCCTCGAACTTGCAATCCTCCTGCTTCTGCCTCCTGATTCTCTGGGATTACAGGAGTGTGCCACCACACTCAGCTTCAAATATTAAACTTTTACAAGTATGTCATTCTGAGTCACAGCGTGGCTTCATGAGATCAATCCATATTTCTGATGGTGATGTAGTATTTGGTTTCCTTAGCCTTCTGTGATGCTGAGTCCAGAATATAAAGAAAGCAACATTCCAGCTGCCTCCCTGCAAGGGGTACTGTCCATAGAGTCTTTTAAATTTTTGCTCCACACAGGTCACAAAGGAAATCACAACTGTTTTTTCCTCCTTGGTTTTCCATCACCATCTTTTAATACTTTGCTTTCTTTTCACTTTTATCTGAATTTTACAGCAGATCAGTGGAGTTAGTTGGCTGGAGGGGTTTTCTGTTCTATCCTGTCTTATATAACGAAGCCTAGATATTTGTCTTATTTTTCCCTCTTATATTGACCAGAAAAAAGAGGACAGTATTTCATTCATTCCTTTGTTTATCAGTTCTCCCTTGACATGCATATCTTGTCCTTTTATCATCTCACATTCTTATTTTCAAATTTATCAGTCATGTTCTCTAATTTCATATCTGATCTTTTATGAACCACAAGAAAAGTCTGAGTTCCTCTGGAGAATGATCGTCCTGTTGGTGAGATTAGTTCTAGATAGCTTATATAACCTTAAACTCAATTGAGATATGCTTTTCTTTCTCTGTTGGTCTCTTTCTCCACTTTCTTTTTTCCTTTTAATTTCTCTGTAGATCCTTCATAATGCAATTAAACATCATGAAACTAAAGGCTTTGATTAGTGAGTTGTTATCAGCATGAGTTATTTTTATATAGTCTTTCTATTTAATAACATTTCCTTCATTTAACTTAAAAGTTTATGTGCATGTAATTATGCATTTAGTATGATATCAGTGATAGCTATCTACTACTATTAATGCTTAGGACACTACTGTTAGTATTTTAAATTGATGTTAAAGCAAATCATATGCTCTTTTTCCCTGTTAAGTTTACAACATTAAGCAACATATGGAAATATTTAGACAATAGGAAAATGGATATTAGAATATTATAATTTTCTTTTTAGTTTTTCTGTCAATTAAAATTTACTGTTCCTGGTATTTTTAGAAATTGATAGTTGTACAAAACTAAAATCATTCCCTCTGTATTTGAACCTTACACTCTTATGTGTGTGTTAACAACTCAAGCACTGGGTCCACATTTACATTTACACTATTATTTACATTATTGTTACACATTTATTGTCATATTTTCAGTAATTTTCTCACAAATAATATACACCATATTTTTTCATGTTTCTTTCCTATCAGTTACCTTCCAAAGACCTTTTACTTCTTTAATTATTTAACATGTCATAACAAAACATGTCTTATTTGGTGAAATTATATCTTATCATCTACCTAACAGTCCTCTGTTTTCCTAAAATTTTTTGTTAATATCTCATAACCCCTTGCTCTTCACAAGTTATAGTATCAATATCGATACCTGTTTTCAAAGATACCTCCTTACACCTACATACTGGTGTTTCCCTTACTTGGTGGACATCAATCTTGATAAGCTGTGCCTGTGGAATTGTGGAGTAGGGCTTGTTTCCTTGTTTGCTTGTTTGTTTTTGGATGTAGACATAGGTATACAGACAACACAATTTGGTAGTGAGCCTCCCATGTCTTAAAAAAAAAAAAAAAAGATGTGCTGGATTCCCAACGTCCACTAGAATGTGATCTTGTTTGGAGATAAGAGTCTTTATAGAGGTGGTCAAGTTAAAATGAGGCAATTACTGTGCTCTCATCTGACTGATGCCTTTATAAAAAGTATAAATTTGGTCATAGAGGTAACATGAATAGAGAAAAACAATCTTAAGAGATATGGGGAGAAGATGTCCATCTCCAAGTTGAGAAAGGCCCGGAACAGAATCCTTCCTCACAGTCTTCAGAAAGAACCCACCCTAACCGTACTTTAATTTTGGACATCTAGCCTCTCAGACCATGAGACAATACATTGCTGTTGCTTAGTTAAGCCAGTGCTAGCAAACTTAAACAAGAGAAAGAAAATTGGCTTATTAAAGAACTACTCTGGTACTTGGGTATCTACACCTCATGCCTCTTGCCTTTAGTGTCTGACAAGAAATCTGAAGTTTTACTTTGTGGAGCGTTGTGTTCCTAGAATAAACTTTTAAAACTTATTTTGCTTTATGTAATCATGGATGGGTTGGTTGGAGCCTTGGATTCAAAAAGAGCAAGCCAGAGCCATGTATGACACAAGAAACAAGATTCACTGTCACCTGCAAGTAGATCTCTCTCCTGTCAACTGTCATTAAGACAAAAATGAAATTGGTTTTAGATCTCCTTTCTCACTTGTTGGGAGGGGTGGGGCATTGGGGAGAAACAGGGTGTAAGAGTGGGCTGCAAGTAAAGCAATCAGAATCTTCAGAGAGGGTGAGCGCAGCGTTTCACGGAAAAAAAAATGTGAACCTGGTTAGTACAACATAGCTTCTCCAGACCCACCCACCCTCCCCCTCTCTCTGGAGCTGTAAGCTTAGGGTGGCAGAGGGAGGCTGAAGGCGAAGTGGTGCTGAAGCGACTGCTCCAGCAGAGGCTGCTTTAGGGCGTGGGGCGGAGGGAGCACAAAATCTGCAGATCAGAACCCAAGCTGAGCAACTTCACCTTCAAGTAGACGAGCTCTTCCGACCTCAGGCCCGCCCCTGCTCCAGCCACGGTCGGGCGATCCGCCGGTTCTCAGCGCGGCCGGGGTGCGCCGACTGGACCCGCCCCGAGCTCCATGGTTTGCTCAGCCCTGCGCGATGGTGACTCTGAGCGCGCAGGGTGGCGATGGGCGAACCCGCAGATGGCAGAATGAAGGCGGGGAGCGCGGCCGGCGGCGGGCGGGGGCCGTCTCCCCGACCTCAGCGCCCAGAGAGGCGGCCCAACCACCTGAACCCTGAAAACGCCAACAAGTAGTTTCTCGTCAGAGAACAGAGGCTCCGCTGGCCGCCAAGACTCAGTCCGGCTGCCGCGAGAGCCGCGTCCCCTCGGACACAACGGCACAGCCACTTTTCTCTCGGTCTCGTCAAGGTATCTGGGGTGAGGCGGGGGTGCAGGGGTGATTTCCCGGGAAGGGCACGGCGACCCCGCAGGCAGGCATTCCCCGCCCACCCCCCGCTTTTCTGCCGTAAGAATGTAGAGCTGAAGCCCTGGGGAGAGGCGGCTGGGTAGCTCTAAACGGGGACTCCGTCAGCCAGACTCCCAGCTCGGGCCCGGGGGTGTGCCTCCCGTGGCGCTTCCCCCGGCCTCGCCCCTCCTAGAAAGCAGCCCCCCTCCACCCGCCAGGCGTTTGTTTTTCTTGGGAAGGGGGATGGGTAGGGTGTATTGCTCACTTATGTTCTCAAAGATGGATCCTAGTTAGTGTTTTCCTTTCTTAAGTAATAATAACATTAACAACAACAACAATAATGGGGAAAGGAAATTGGATGAGGAATTACTCAGAGGTCTCCTTGGTGAAAGGCAACAGCAGGGGATTTTTTTTTTTTCTCTCTGACTTCTGTGTCCAGTCTTTTTGCCTGGTTGCTGTCGGAAAGTAGAGGTGAACCAATTGCAGGTCGCTCAAAGGGCACCTCCTGAGCGCTCGGCGAGGGAAGAGGGAACTGTCCAGGGCTGACCAAGGGTAGGAGCATAGTAGGAGCTCTCTGCGGGGTCCTGGGGGCCCTCACTCAACACGGCCAAGTTGCCTTAGCTCAGAGAACTCCCTGCCTAAGGGATCACATCCAGGCTAGGGGAGAGAGAGGGAAAAAGAGACCCATCCAGGGAAGGGAAAGAGAATGGAGAAACGGAGGAGGAGAAAGAGCGTTTAGGAGGGAGAGAGAAGGTTTGGGAGTGGAGAAGTGGGTGAGTGGTTGAAAACAGCTTGGACTTGACCGTGCATAAAGAGGAGGGAGCATAGAGGATGGAAAGACAGAGGAGGGGAGATCAAAGTCAAGGGAGAAAGGCCTGAGACAGGGGAGGAGGTTTTGCCGAAGGTCAAGGAAGAATTGAACTCCTCTGAGTTCCCTGGAACCCTGGGAAAGGTGTGATGCAGGAGGCCAGGGCAGGACAGCATGTCAATCTCCTCCAGGGAGCGTCCTTTGCCCCCTACCTCTCTGCCCACTTTGCGCCCTGGGGCTCCCGGGCTGGGTGGGGGAGGGGGTCCCGGTGTGTCCCTGCGGGCGAAGTCTTTAACTCAGCGCTGTGCTCGCCTCCCCCTCTCCCAGTCATGTCTGAGCCACAGAGATGGGCAAGATCGAGAGCAACGAGAGGGTGATCCTCAACGTCGGGGGCACCCGGCACGAAACCTACCGCAGCACCCTGCGGACCCTGCCTGGAACGCGCCTGGCCCTGCTCGCCGCCTCCGAGCCCCAGGGCGACTGCCCGACCGCGGCGGGGGACAAGCTGCAGCCGCTGCCCCCTCCGCTGTCGCCGCCGCCGCCGCGCCCGCCCCCGCCGTCCCCCGGCCCGGGCGGCTGCCTCGAGGGCGGCGCGGGCAGCTGCAGCGCTCAGGGCGCCGGCGGCCGTGAGTTCTTCTTCGACCGGCACCCGGGCGTCTTCGCCTATGTGCTCAACTACTACCGCACCGGGAAGCTGCACTGCCCCGCCGACGTGTGCGGGCCGCTCTTCGAGGAGGAGCTGGCCTTCTGGGGCATCGACGAGACCGACGTGGAGCCCTGCTGCTGGATGACCTACCGGCAGCACCGCGACGCCGAGGAGGCGCTCGACATCTTCGAGACCCCCGACCTCATCGGCGGCGACCCCGGCGACGACGAGAACCTGGCTGCCAAGAGGCTGGGCATCGAGGACGCTGCCGGGCTGGGAGGGCCCGACGGCAAGTCCGGCCGCTGGAGGAGGCTGCAGCCCCGCATGTGGGCCCTCTTTGAGGACCCCTACTCGTCCAGAGCCGCCCGGGTAAGGCCAGGGTCCCCCCGTCCCTGCTGCTCCCACCTGTCTCAACCCCCTTTCCAACTTTTGTTTTTTTTCAGCAAGGGCCTATAGGGTGACGTGCAGAGGAAGGAGAGCAGGGGCTCCCTAGAGAAGAGTTTCGAGGTTCATCTGGGGTAGGGTAAACCCAGGGACCCTGGACCCCATCGTTCCATCTTCCCCATCTTCACACTCGTCTCCTCTCAATTCAAAATGAGATTTATTTTGGCAGATGGAACTAAAGGGCCAATGCCGATTTCTCCCTGCAAGTGCTGTATCACCAGTATCACTTTCATCTTGAGGTTTTGTGCTTCCCCCCCCCCCCTTTACTCTTTTGTTCCAACTTTTTCCTTTAGCTAGGATGGAGCTCCTGGTCATCTGGACGTGGAATTTTCAGTGAGGCTTGACTCTCACATCTACCTCACCCACGGCAGTGGCTCCAATTAGGGATCTAATCTGAGGACCCAGGCAGGGGGAGTGGAATTATGTGTATGTGGCTGGGGTGGAGGAAGGGTGTGCAAAGTTCATTTTGTGCCAGGAATGCTATCTGGGCCCTTCTCTTCCCAAGGGAGAAGAATACAGTATTGGGTCCCAGTGAGTTGATCTCTCCAGAATCCACCAGCACACTGGGTTTTCAACCTGATGCCGTTCCTCTTGGGCTCTATCTATGTTCCTTACAGGCTGAATGTGAATTAATCACTTTGTTGATCCTCATTCTGTTCTCTAAATCTGAGTAATTTAGGTTGTAGAAAACTTTATTTTGCTTTTTGTAGTGTGATCCTAGCCTCAACTTTCCTTTTGGTTTCTAGTTTATGTGACAGCTTAAATGAAATCCTTGACACCCCCAATTGATTCTTCAAAATCCTATGAAGAGACTATTAAAGTAACAAATAATGTTTCCTTAAGTTTAAAGGAAATAGAAGAAATATGGATAACCAAAAATTATACAGTGTATGAATGGGTTTTGATTACATATGAGAGTACTATATTTAATTAAATCTTTGCAACTTCGTGTGTCTGGCTTGCTCCTGCCACCCGGAGAAGACATCCCCTGGACAGAATGGGAATTATCCTAGCTTTACTTTGGTTCCGTCCTTATTATCGTCTTTCTTTGCATGCCAGAAATCTTCTTCTTAGATATGTAGTAGTCTATGCACTAGTAGAAGATTCTGATACCACTTTGGAAGTCTGCAGATGCGTTTTGTTTTCAGTGAGAAGTAGAATATGAAAGAGACAATTTAAAATATTGGTACTGTTTTGGATCTGGCATTTGGATGCAAACATAAATTCACATTCACATATTTAAGCATAAAATTAGTAACTTTAACTCTGAAATCTTTTTTTTACAATCACTCTATAAGTGCAACAAGAGTTTGTATTCATATTTATTTAAATGAAATCACAGGCTCATGACCATTACTTCTGTGTTTTTTGAATTCCAGCTGAGTGTCATAGTCTTCTTTCCACTTGGTGGTAAAAGAGATAATCCAAATTTGCTTTCAGGTTCATCATGTGATTTTCCTCCAGAATGTGTGCTATGAAAAAGACAGAATATTTTATTACCTTTCCTGATGATAACATAGTATCTTCATGTTTATTTTACATTTTATTGTAAGCCAGATTCTATAGCAAAAACTTTTCTGTTGAGTCAGGTCCAACTCATAGCCACCGAACTCATAGCCACCCAGTTACAACAGAACCCAACACCCCCCAATGCTATGCCATGCCTGGCAGTATGTCAGTGCTTCTCTGCTATTCATAGGGTTTTTGATGGCTGATTGTTTTGGGAGTGGGCTGCAAGGTCCTTCTTCCATTTTTGTGGTGCTAGGGATCAAACTTAGGGCCTCAGAGGTATCAGAGCAACACTCTACCAACTGAGCTAAATTAGATATGTGTTAAACTTTTATCATGGCTATGGAATTTGATTCTATTGATTATTGATCAAAAAGGTAGGCTACTGAGTTGAAAATAGTTTTTTTAAATCTTACTTAGATTGTATTGTAATTATATGGAGGATTTGATCTGCATCTATTTTAGATGAGGAAAGAACACAGAAATTAACAAAAGGTCAAGAGTAAGTAGAAGCAAAACCAGCTAAGAATCACAGGCCTGAAAAATGTTTTTTAAGTCACCTAGTCAAGACCCTTTATTTTCTAGATCAAGAAAATGAAGACTCAGATGCTAAGTGATGACTAAGGTCATACATCAAATTAATAGCAGTACCAAAATATTCTAGAATCTCATGACATCCTTCCTAGGTCTTTTCCACCAAAATCACTGATTACAACTGACTGGATTGTGAAATCTCTGCAGATCATGTTGCTCTTGAAATTTAATGCTGCATAAGATATTCACTACAGTTCTGACTTTGAAAGGTCATATATGACTTTTCCAAATATATATGTTCTAGGTCTTTGGCCAGTTGAGTATTTACCCTCTACCACCCAACAATAGAATAAATATATGTGAATTTATCTTAAAAGGAACCCTATTTGAACTTTCCATTTCTATTGACCAGTTAGCATTTAATGTTTTGCTTTCTTCTGTGGGCTTTATATTTAGGAAAATAACTTTTCAAATTACTGGGGGCTGCCTAAGTCAGAAGACACCATTTTATTTAAAAGTGATTTAATATTTATATATGAACATTTTAGTTCAGATAATGGCTGACTTAATGCTTCATGACTACATTGACAAAATCACATTGGGGAGGGAGGCCACAGGATGAAACTCTACTTGGCATGGACGTGATTCTAGGAAACATAAATCAATTATCAAGTGATTTGTTTCAGCTGTGGTCTTACTGACACAAGTCTCATTATTTATTTAGTATTATTATTAGTTTTTCTTTTTGAGACAAGTTCTCACTGTGTAGCCATGGCTGGTCACTGTGTAGACCAGGGTGACCTTGAGCTTGTGGTGATTCTTCTGCCTCCCAAGTGCTGACATTATAGGAGTGTGTCGCCCTGGCTGGCACAAGTCTCATTTATAGTAGAAGTATTTATATTTTTAGAAACTCTCTCTTGTTTTACACTCACTTATCTTTTATTGAAATATATAGATGAACAATTTTAACTTTCTGGACTTCTTCAATTTGTTATACTTGTTTCTTCATTTTCTTTATGATTTCCCAGTATTGAGGAGATTGGCTCAATTACAAAATAGGGGTAGTTTATTTCTAACTTTTATGACCTAAATTGCCAGCCAGAAACACTACTGATTGGAACTGAATAATTAATTGAATTCTACACGATGACATTTTTGCCTTTTTTTGGTTGGCATGTCCACGTCTTCTAGGCTTTTAATTTAGGATGTAAATACTTGAGAGATCTAAATTGTTTTAGTAATTTGATAGGTGAGTTTATATTTTATACTTATGAATTCTTATCATTAAGAATGGTATTCAAAAATAGATATTTATAAAAATTTCAATATAAGTTGTCATGGAAACCTGTTGTGGAGAAAATGAGATCAGTAAAGAAAGCAGAGAATATTCTATTGATGCCAGTGATGATATTTACAAATAGTAAAAGGCATGAGTGCTTAATAGTATTTGTGAAAATGGCATATGTTGTATATTTCCAATCTAGTACTTAAATTTTATAAGAAGATGAAGTTTGTGATTTCATTTCAAAACTCAATATCACAAGTAAAATGACAGACCAGGCAGAAATTTCTTCATAGAGTTTCTAGATTTTTTAAAAATAAGTTAAAAAATAGTATAAGTACAAAATACTAGAATTAAGAAATATTTCAAGGAATTTATTCCTAATATTAAAGAGCTGATAACAGTAATAAGTTTCTTTCTTCTTTTTTTATTATTTACTTTTTGCAGGGAAGGGAAAGTGACTTACTTTTCCTTTTAAATGATATATGAGTATCTTCAATTACCAGATAGGCCTTTCACTTTTTACTTCCAAAGAGCATTTTGGAAAAGGGAAGAAAAAAGAATAAATTCTATGGAACCACATTTAAGATTTTGGCTTCTTTGTGTGGGTCTAGATAATTTCACATAAGTTATGATCTTTGTCTAATACTCCACTATATGCATTATATAGTCATGCTGAATCATATGGATTGCAATAGTAAATCCATCATTTTTTAAATGTTGAAATATTCACTTTATTAGCATTTTAGATTGCTTCATTCCCACAACATTACTAAAATATACTCCTTAAAGGATATTAAAATTTAAATTTAAATATCTAGAATTGGAATCAAAATTTTAAATATTTAATTTACTTTTTTATGGAGTACTTTTCCTTCTTTCACAAACCACAAACAAACAAACAAACAAAGGAAATTAAGTAACTAATTGCTAGCTTTAAATGTAACATTAAATTTTTAAAAATATAATAAGATAGGGTCAGTTTGAGTCACATGGTAAAATTAAAGAAAGAAAAGTGTATCAATTCTTGTTTTGTAAACATTGTTACAAACAAATGAATTAATAACCAAACATAGCTCATTCATTAAATATTGTTGTCAATCATTTAAGTTTTTACAAAACATGTTTATCCAGTGAATACTGGTTAGCAATCATTTTGGACCCTAAACCACAAAAACTAGTGGGAATGGATGGAAAAGAAAAAGTTCTTTGCATTCAATAAGCTCATTATTCTATTTATAATAAAACATTTCCTAAAGACAGTATCATTTGAATTAAAAATACAAGACAACAGCAAAAAATCTAGAGATATTAAAGATAAATTTTTCTCCAAAAATATCTTATAGGAATATTGGTTGACAAACATAGTTAATAATATATAGTTAACTATTCTTTTATTCTCCCTATTCTTGATTTGTGGTTTCTGTTACAACTGAACATTTGAAATTCATTTCTCCTATGGGCTCACACACATCTCACTGTTCTTATATCTATAGGGCCATTCCTTTTCATCTTAGTTCAATCCTTTTTCCTCCATCAACTGTTAATATATTGACGTTTTCCTGGGTTTTATCCCATGATTCTTTTGTTTCTCATTCTAATATATGTACTCGTCTGCCAATTGTGTTATAATTACTCCTGACTCTAGTCTTCCAGCTCACATTTCCCATTTAGATTTGTATGATGAATTTGACATGCATAAACTCCAACTTGTTCACCCTTGTATTGCTTATCTGGGTGCATAGCACCAACATCCATCCAAGTAAGTAACACAGAAACCTGGGCATTAAATGACCATTCTTTTCATCCGCCTTCCTCTAATTATTTAATTGCAAAAACTATACCCTATAATCTCTTACCATATCAATATTGTCACATATTCTTCACTTCAGTGTCCCTTCTAGAATTTAGAACCTCATTTCCCTATCATTCAAATTACTGTTAGCAGCC
The DNA here is from genome assembly GCA_007922755.1 of Pedetes capensis. Lineage (NCBI taxonomy): Eukaryota > Metazoa > Chordata > Mammalia > Rodentia > Pedetidae > Pedetes > Pedetes capensis. Next base: position 67,708 of record VMDO01006385.1, read on the forward strand.
CATACTTCTACGCTTCAACCTGTTCAGTGGTCTTTGACTTCCTCAGTTCATCGTCTATGTTTTGTTGCCAGAACAGTTTTCCTTAAAATCTTTAATTGGTGTCATAAATTTCAGAACAAAATTAAACTCCTTGTTGTTGTCAAATTTCTTGTTGCTAGGTGTCATTGGGTCCTGCCTGACTCACAGTGACCCTCATAGGGTTTTCAATGGCTGATTGTTTCAGGATTGTATTTGTGGGGAGAGGATTGACACATCCTTCTCCCATTTTTGCAGTGCTGGGCATCAAACCAAGGTCCTCAGAAAGTATGGAGCAGCACTCTACCAAGTGGATTAACCCCAGGCTGTCAAACTTCTTAGTATGATTTAAAAGACCTTTGTTACCTGGCTTCTGTCTTCTTTTCAAGCTTCAACACCTTTCTCACTACTCCTTCCTTTCTTCTTTTCTTCCTTCTTTTCTTCCTTTCTTCCCTCCTTCCTTCCTTTTTTCCTTTCTTTTCTTTTCCTCTTTTCTTTTCTTTCCTTTTCTTTCCTATTCTATTCTTTTCTTTTCTTTTTTGTAGGACTGAGGGCTGAACCTAGGGCCTTGCACATACTTTGGAAGCACTCTATCACTGGACTGCACCTACAGCCCCCTTTTTTATTTTAAATCTTGAGTCAGAGTCTTGTAAACTTGTGCATGCTGTGTATGGCCTCACACTTGAAATCCTCCTGCCTCCACTTACTGAGTTGCTGGGATTATAGTAATTACTTATTTCTTTTTTAAAATTAATTAACTAAATGTTCAGTTGAGCCTGGATGGCTCAGTCAGAAGAGCCCTAGAATTTTAATTTTAGGGCTCTTTTAATTTTGAATTTTGGTTAAAGAAATGTGCAGGCTTTCTTTTCACAATATGATAAAAGTTGTACTTATACCAAACAATTGGACTATTTGGAATGTGGTTAAATTTATTTATTTTTCCATGTTAGTTACAAGTCATGTCAACTATATGACAATGCAAATCTTTCCTTCATATCCTTGAAAAGAATCTACTGTAATATTCCGGTGTGTTTGTATTTGCCAAACAAGCATCTAAGTGTCTTTTGATCTTTTCTAGGTGACTGACTGTACAATTTACAAATAAACTTAATTTCAATTAGTTTAATATATTTTGAGTATTGAATGGGATCAGAAGGTACCCGATTCAATACATCACTAAAAGAACTAAGTAACTTCAATTGTCAATTGTATTTTCAATAGCATATTTGATCACACATTAGGTGATCTGCTCTATTGTTGAGCATCAGGTATACCCAAGATGAATATAGATGGGTAGATTAAGTATGACTTTTTTCCTATAATATTTTGCTAAAGGTTCATTTATAGACTTGAGTTGATGAAATTAAAGGAAAGAAAGGAAATATTTCTCCCTTGTCAAGAAGTTCCTTTTTGAAGCAAATAAAAATGAAATATATAAGTTTATATAAAGATGCATATCAACCTTTTCAATCTGAAAATGTAAATCACTACCATTTATTTTTACTACTACAAATAAAGTAAATGTGATTTTCGAGTCTTATATGTTTTGAACTTCTGAGTCATATATCCGTTTTATTATGGCAACCTTTAAAAGATGCTTAAATAGTAAGGGGCATAAACGCTAATGCCAAAAGGAAATATGTACTGGCAAAATCATCTAGGTAATAACTATAAGTATATTACATAAACTTATTTCAGTTTTGTTTGAATTACGAAGGACTTTTATGAAAACAGTCAAGATATTCTTTTATGACAGAATAGCACCACTTTATGCTTTCTTTATAGGTTGAAGGATGGTAATTAATTTTAATTCTATGTAGTCAATATCTTCACAGAAAGTGAATAAAATATGGGTATTTGGAGGAGAAGAAAGCAGAAGTAGAAAATATCTGGAAACAGAATTGGAAAAACACTGGGGTTAAGACCTATGAGACCTGTGTATTAACACTGATTTCAACACTAGTTAAATGACTTTGGAGAATTTACTTCATCTTCCTGAGTCTTTATTTCCTTTGTTTTATTAAAAAAAAATAAAAAGGAGATGACACATTGGACTAGATAGTATCCAAAGTTCTTTCTAGCTCTGAGATTTTGAGGTTTGTAGGAGAATAGTTGCTAAAGATCCTGGGTGGTAATAGGGGAAGGAATAACATGTCTATACCCATTTTGATTGCACTTTGAGGATCAACACACCAATAAGGTAAACCAGAATTGACGTTTCTTTTTATTTGTAACTTTCTGCCTTTTTTTCCCCCCCTACAGCTGTTGGGTAGCTGCTGTTCTGGTTACCATAGAAACAGGTTAGCTCCTGGTTTCCTGTTTCCATTGAAAACTGCTTTCTCTTAACCACATATTGATCTCAGGAAATCATTTTGCTATGGCTCTGTCATGAAACCCATAAACATGATCGGCTCTGTCATTTCCTAAGTGTAGGATGCAGTGCAGGTGTATATCCTTCTACCCACAAGGATAACTGATTAAATAATCTCAGCTTTATTTCCATTTGAAAAGTGCCTTGTCAAATACACCATCCTTTTCTCCTTTCTACATCTCAGAAGGAAAAATCTTATTCACTTGAGGATTTACAAATAGGCCTAACACATTTAAATGTTTACAAAATAGTGTCAGATTATTCAGTTCTAATCTATTTCACAACCCAGTCTATCAGAATAAGCATAGAAAATCGTATACTGTCTAGCACACTTCATAAGTTTAAATTTTAAAGTACTCATTAATGAAGACTATTTCAAAATGAATATGTATGTGTGTTGTATAGTGCTCCATTTTTCTTTTTTGGGAAAATACTTTTTATATTTCAGGATTTGTGTACATACATAAAAAGATATATTCACTGTCATAACAGAGATACATACTTAAGAAATAAATTTATAAAATTTATATGGATAAGAGATGGAAGAGACTTGTACGAATGTGGCTTAACATTTCATTAAGAACATTAGTGTGTATATATTCTTGTAATATATATATATATCCAAAATATATACAATTTCAATGAGATTGATGACTGGGATATATGCTAGACTTCTAACATTTATGAGGATTAGAATTGGAAGGAAATTGGCAATCATCTGGACTAGCAATCATCTGGCACAATTGTCTCAATTCAAAGAGAAGGTGATTGACATGTTCTGGCCTTGAACAGTGATAATGGCCAGGCTAGAATTTAGATCATCTGACTTTTGCTCCAGTGTTCTTTCCATTCAATCTCAGTGCTCAGTCTAGCTTGTGTTTAACACATTTTTAGCTGTTGGGAAGCAACAAGCATGTTAGGAATAGTTAAGGTAGGCTTTGCCTTCACCCATGTTTTATTGTTCAATAATATCTGAAAACTGTTACTACTTTAGGCATTTGCTTTATTTCCAGATCCTCTTCTGGTTGCAGTCCTCCAAATGCGCCTTTTCAGTCCCGCATCTTACTGTCTCATTGCCTTTAAAGCCTCAAAATTAACCTCCCCGTGCACTTATCTCCTCCTCCACCCTTAGTAACCTAATCCTTCTCAAAGGATCTGCAGAAGTTTCATAGCTCTCAAGCTGAGCTATCTGCAATAAGCTTCTGGAGGTATTTAGATAAATAAGAAATTATATCTATTTTCCCTTTGACTCTTCTGTGTGTATGTTTTGTAATTTATAATATGTACACTTTGCAATTCTGGTTCAACCTATTGGTGATAAATAGTGTGTTTTATAGAACATTGTCTTCTCAAATGTAATTAATCAGGTCATGGGTTTACACAGGTACAGCTAGTGAGTTAGAGAAGTAAAATGTGTTTGGAGTTGTAAGAAATCTACAAATGAAGTTGGATGTTGTTGTGAGGCCAGTAAACACAATGTGGAGAAACTTTTCCCAGAAATATTTTGTAATGAACGGCTAATTGAAGGTGGTGTGATGAGAATGTAAAAGCATTATAATTTTGGGAATGTTTGAGTGGATCCATCTTACATGAATAAAGACAGAAGAATTTAGGGCGAAATGTTATTGGTGATATCAAGACAACAAGACTTGATTGCTACAGTAGTTTGACTGGTCTTCTGTCCTGAAAGGTGATAATGATAAGGATATCTTTTTAATCTGACATTTCCTTGTAGTTGTTGTTGTTGGTAGCTGTTGAGTTGGGTCCAACTCATAGCGACCCTATGTATAACAGAACAAAGCACTCCCGGACACAATGCCAAGCACTGCACTATTGTCAGTGCTTCTCTGATATTTGTAGGGTTTTCAATAGCTGACTGTTTCAAGAGTGGGCTGCTAGGTACTTCTCTCAAGCCTATAGTACCTCGTATTCCAAGGCAGCCTCCCATTCAAGGACTATCTAGGCCCAATCTGGCTTAGCTTCTGAGATCAGACCCCAGGGTGGTATGGCTGTAGACATTTCCTTAGAGCTCCATATATCCAAAAAATCCTATGCAGACACCTCAGGAGTATATTCTTTATTCTTTGTCTGAAGACCCATGTTGATGTGCTATCAGATCTTAGAGCAATGCCATTCTTCATATATCTGGCTGCATTTATTGTTGACACCTTTAAAAATTGAAGCAAAGGCCAAGATTATCTTTTTTGAAACATTTTCTATGATGTAGTCTCAGCAATGGAAGGTGTTTCTCCAGACAAAGAGACTTGTTGTTAGGTGCCATGGAGTCAGGTTTGACTCACAGAGACCTTCATAGGGTTTTCAATGGCTGGTTGTTTTGGGATTGTTTCCAGAGTGGGTTGCCATGTCCTTCTCCCACTTTTGTGGTGCTGGGGATCAAACCCAGGGCCTCAGAGAGTGCAGAGCAGCAATCTGCCAAAGGAGCTAAAACCCAACCCTTAGACAAAGACCTTTGTTGTTGTTAGGTGTCATCAAGTTGGTATCCGACTCATAGCAACCCTGTGTGCAACAGAGGAAACACTATTGTCAGTGCTTTTCTGCTGTTCATAGGGTTTTCAATGGTGGATTGATTTTTGGGAGTGGGTTTTTGGGTCTGTCTCCCAAGCCTACAGCACCTGGTATTCCCAGGTGGTCTCCCATCCAAGTACCAACCAGGCCTGACCCTGCTTAGCTTCCGAGATCTGATGGGATTGGATGCCACAGGACTACGGCTGCAGGAAGGAAGAGACCTAGAGACAAAAAACTGACAACTTTTGGCTACAGAGATTCTTTTATTTTATACCAGTACTTTGTCCATATTTTTATAAAACTCAGTAAAAGATAAAATACTGTACATTTTCAATAAAATAATATGGTCTGGGGTTTAACCCTCAGTACTGCTAAAAATTATCAATATATTCAAATAATATTAGTTTACTCTAAATTTAAGAGTACTTGTTTATGAACTATGCTTAAGTAAAAGCTTTTGGATCAATATAAACTTAGTTTTTGAGTGTTTTGTCAGATTGGATTCACTGAAAGGTTAAAATATTATTCAGAACTTATATACAATTATAAAATTTACATCTGTTTGCAAGTTATACAACAGGAATTCAGATATGGGTTGCTTTTTTGGTACTTTTAAGTTTTCTGATTTTTGATAAAATGCTATTTGCTGAGAATGAATATTGTATACCTGTATGAGAAATGAAGGCATAGCAATCATAGGAGGAATAAGCCTTCTTGCTGATACTAATATGTTAAATTTGGGAGTAAAATTAGTGAAATTGTCATTTCAGAAATAACAATACAGTCATTACAGTTGAACTTATTCTTTCAGTTACTCTCCTCTTTCAGGCTTCTTGTGGTGAGCACTGAGGGTAAATATGAAAGCTGTCAGGATATCTTTAATGCAACCTATCTTTAAAGTGAATTGAGTAGGAAATGAACAGAATAGAACCTTAACTGGCCCTTGTCTGTGTAAACACAATATAAACTAGCAGTAACCTTTGATTTTTTAAAAAGCTGTTAGAACTTTATTATCAATCCCAAGTGAACCTTCCACAGAGACATGATTAGTGGACTTGGCAAAGTTAGACAACTATCACATGTTGTTGTTAGGTGATTTCAAGTTGGGTCTGACTCATAAAGACCCTGTGTACAACAGAACGAAACATTTCCTGACACTGTGTCATGCCAGCACTATATCAGTGCTTTTATGTTATTCATAGGAGTTTTGATGGCATATTGTTTTGGGCTGCCAGATCCTCTCCCAAGCCTACAGCACCTGGTGTTTCCAGGTGGCCCCCGCCCTTCAAGTACTACCTAGGCCCAACTCTGCTTAGCTTCTGAAATCTGATGGGATCAGATGCCACAGTGGTATGGCTACAGGCACAGTTATATAACAATAGATAAGTGTTGGTGATAGTATGGCTCATCCCTAGGCTCATGATAGTATTGAATGGGCTTTAGTGTTTAGAGTACAATGCTTGTGTTGTTGTTGTTAGGTGCCATCAAGCCAGGTCTGACTCACAGGGACCCTCATAGGGTTTTCAATGGCTGATTGTTTGGGGATTTCTTCAGGGATGGGTTTCCACATCCTTCTCTTGTTTTGTGGTGCTGGGGATCAAACCCAGGTCTTCAGAGAGTGCGGAGCAGCACTCTATCCACTGAGCTAAGCCCCAGCTCCTAGAACAATGCTCGAGACACAGAATTCAAGCAAACTAATGACATCAAACATAATGTACTATTAAATTTTAAAGACATTAAAAATGGTTAGTTTTGATGTAAAAACAGAGTTGACTTTAATTAATTGTCTCAATTTCTTCTGTGTGTCTCCTATTCAAATTTTAGTTATGAACGTACTATCGGTTCTCTAGGTTTTTTTTTTTTTAATTTAGTGGTTGTTTTCAAAATTTGTTCCTTTTTAAATTCACGTTTCAATGATTTAGTTCATCTCTGATTTATCTGTGTTATGTGTTAGGTGGTTTCTTGGTGACATTTGATTTCTGTAACTAAGTGCAGTTGCCAGATTACTTCACATTGTACTTCAACACAGGGCTGCTTCTCTCTCTCTCTCTCTCTCTCTCTCTCTTTCTTTCTTTCTTTCTTTCTTTCTTCTTTTTCTGGAGATAGGGTCTTGCTATGTAATTCAGGCTGGTCTGGAACTGTGATTCTCCTACCTTCTGAGTGTTCATATTACAGTTGAATGTAACCATGCCTGGCATAACACTGGATTTCTTTATCAACAGCCTTTTGAGTTTCCTCTCAGCTTGCATTGATTGGCTGATGAATTACGATGTCAAACTGTGTACATTTCTCCCTTAACAAACTGGGAGAGGACCAAGCACCAACAAATCAAATGCTTTTGACTCTTTCAGCTGAAAGTTATTGAGCTTCAACTACTGGCCAAGATTAGGTTACACTATAAAAATGCAAAACAAATTAAGATTTGGCATTTTGCTTCAGGACACTTGGACTTTGTGGGAAAAGATCTGTAAATCCATAGTTACAATATAATGCATTCAATACTATAATAGAATAATAGAAATGTTAGTATAGTGTAGACACACAGAGTAGGGAGGAATTGATTCTCTTATATAGAGTAGATGACATTTTAATGCACTCCCAGAAGATATGTAGACATTTTCCCACAGCCGAGAGGAAGGTCAACAGAGTAGTGAGCAAACATGGAGGCTAGACAAAGAATATCATGTCATGTAACTATGAATGATAGGAAGGCCAGAATGCAGGGAATACAAGAAAAGCTGGAGAACAGGACTGAGAGGTAGAGAGGGTGGACATCAGGAAGGTAGAGATTACTGGGCTTATACATAAGATTTCTTGTTGAAATGTAGAACTCTTAGTCTAGGACAGGATTGGACACTATTTTCTTCAGTTTGTTCAAAATTAGAGGTTCCCAAACTTAGATGTGCCTAGAAACCACCTAAAATGATGACCTAAATTGCACTGTAAATACATTATAAGGTCTCACCTCAGAGATCCTAATTAAGTAGGATTTGGGTAGTATTCAGATCAGGTGAACATGTTTTGGCTTACACAAGTAGTTGGTTCCTTGCTCAGTATGTGCCCGAACTGTATGTAACTGCTGCAAAAGCAATTACAATTTAATAACGAATTAAGGGAACAATCATGCTTAGATAAACATTTGTGAAGTGGGCTTTTAGACCTGCAGTCCTGCAGGATGTTAACTGATATTGTATGGCAAAAGGGTTCTGTGGATGAGTTAACTTGGAAATAAATTTAAAATGAAGTTATATAGTTGGTTTTTAATTGCTTATTTTCTTGGGTTAAAGAGTTGAAAATCCAGTTGATGGCTTAACAGTTGGTTTTGAGGTGGGAATTAATTAGGGTGAAGACCTGGACTCAATCTGCTATATTTGAATTCTGACTCCAGAATTCATTCATTCATTCACCCCTTGCTTGCTATATTATCCTAAGTTACTCCTCTAGGCCTCCTTTTGCTCACGTGGATCAGAGAGGAAATAATAGTGTCTTAGTGGATTGCTCTAAAGATGAACTGAACATATTCATGTTAAAAGGGGAAATACCCAGATTTTTCAGACAAGAAAAGAAGTCAGGTGCTGGTCAGAGTATTGTGAGTAACTGAATACAGCTGGTATATTCAAAGGTAGAGGGAGGGATGTGGTGAAAGAAAGAAGCTGATGTTAGCTGGAAATGATAAGTTCTGTTGAGGAAGTCTGGTGATGGGATGATTTTTTTCTTTGTTTGGACAGGATATTGCTTTGTAGTCTAGGCTGGTCTCAAACTTGTGATCCTCCTGCTTCAGCCTTCCAAGTAACTGGGATTATAGGAATATGCTACCCATCCCCAGTTTAAGAGAGTGATCTTCAAGGATTTTAAGCAGAGCAGTGGCATGTGGATTTGTAACTGGAATTATCACTGTGAAACATTTATAGATGAAGAGGGGCATTGAGCTGGAGAAGGTGGGTCTAAGTTTTCAGGAGAGCTGTAGTTTAGCATGATGTCAAAGTAACACAGGTATAGATTGAATATTGAACCTGAAATAAAACAATGTCAGGAGGGATGAAATAAAATGGACATAACTAAAGGGTTTTGATAGATTAAGTGTGGTAAATAAGGCAGGAAAAAAGTCAAGATGTCCTCCTAGTTTCTTTTTGCATACTGAGACAAGAGAATGTTTATGACATTTTTTCTAATTCAAGACTGAATGGTTATGATTTGAAAATTGGTTCATGAGTAATTATTCTTTCATGGGATTTTACACTATAATATTTAGAATTATATTTTGTGATTTGTCCTTTTATATTTCTGTATTAGTTACCCAATTACAGAAGGCATTTCATATATTTTATACCTGTGAAATTAGAAACTAAATATGCCTCTTAGAAATTTTAGTTTCTACAGTTTACTACTATAACAGGTTAGCAAGCTAAGCAGTCCTCTCTCCTGGAAATACAGGATTTGTTTCAGCACCATTTTGAGTTAAAGCCCAAGAAAATAATGTTAATTTTTATATAACTTCTATCAAATATAGTTGACTATTCAATGTGGTGGGAGAAGCAAGCCTGGCAATCCACTCCCAAGGCAATCCTGAAGCACTCAGCCATTGAAAACCCTATGAGGGTCGCTATGAGTCGGATACCGACTCGACATCACCTAACAACAGCAACAACAACAATCCAATGAGGATTCCAAATCTAGAAATTTGAAGTAGGAATTAGGTAATAATATGATTCTAAGGTTCAAAACACCTCTCAGAAAATTGCTTTGAACCAAACTTCCCTTTAGAAAAGCCCAGGAAGGAGAAAAATTAATCACGAAGAAAAGTAAAAATAGGTATCAAAGGGTTAAACGGGGAAGAAGACGACAGCTTCAGATTCGAGAAAAAGTAAGTCCAGCTAAAGCATAAACATGCCATACTATTTTCTTGTTTAAAAAGTCTTTATCCTTTTCCTTTGACTGTTAACTAAAATTCACATTAGATAGTGTGACTTTTTAGAACCTTGTTACTACCCATGACTCCAAGTCATCCCTTTTTTGAACTGTCACTAAAGATATGGTTAAAATCAAACTACATTTTTCCCATTCTTGAATATAAGAAATGTGTCTCCCTTGTTGTGCATTTGCACAAATTGTTTTCGTACCCTGGATTAAATCACCTTGATTTAAAGGAGTAATTCAATCCTCTTTCACTATCCTGCATGCTTATCAAATCTTATTTGACACCCCCTAAACTCTCTCTAAAGTAGTTAGCTTCTTTCTCCAAGTTTTTATATCATATTGTAGACATTGTATTATAGGACTTACTATATTAATTTCCTTGGTGTTGTTTGTTGTTAGGTGCCGTAGAGTCAGTGTCTGACTCATAGTGACCCTATGTACAACAGGCCAAACACTTGTTAGTGCTTCTCTGCTGTTCATAGGGTTTTCAATAGCTGATTGTTTTTGGGGAGTGGGCTGCTGGGTCCTTCTCCCAAGCCTACAGCACCTAGTGTTCCCAGGCAGATTCCTGTCCAAGTACTAACCAGGCCCAACCTTGCTTAGCTTTGGAGATCTGATGGAATTGGGTGCCACAATGGTATGGCTGAGGGCATTAATTTCCTAGAACTGCCATAACAAATCACCACCATCAAAGTACCACAAATGAGTGACTTAAAACAATACAAACTTATCCTCCTACAGTTTTGGAGGCTGGATGTCTGAAATCCAGGTATCAACCAGCTGGTGTCCTCTGGAGGTTCTCAAGGAGAATCTGTTCTGTAGCTTTTGGTGTTAGCCAGCAATTCTTACTTTCCTCAGCTATAGACACATCACTCCACTCTCTCTGCCTTCACATGAAACTTCCTGCTCCCTGGTCCCACTCTCTGTTTGGGTCTCTGTTTTCTTTTCTGATAAGGACAGCAGTTATTGAATTAGAGCCTACCTAACCCAGTATGTTTCCATCTTAACTAATTATGTCTGTAAATATCTCCTTTAAAAATAAGATCATATCCTGGAAGTTTGGGGTGAATATGAATTTGAGGGGCCATTATTCAAGCTAGTTTACTGACTTTTCTGTTTTTGTAACACATCTGTAATATCCAAGAAATCTTAATTTCTGCTTGTTCCCTTTCTACATCAGTAATGTATGTTCAAATTTAATGGAAAAGTTGTTTTTCTGAATCTTTCTGAAGATACTAGTTAGGCTATTTAAAATTCTCTTTCATTTCTGGCATAAACTCTAGTCCTCAGCATTTTTTTTCTATTTAATCACCTTGGTTCTTGTATTTTATATTAGCATTTCTCTTTAAATGTCTTTTCCTCTGAAAGAGGGTGGCAGTAACTATAGTATAGTGACTGTGCATAAATATATAGGGTCTCACAGAAATATAGGATTTCCTTCAAGTTCGGTGTATAAGAGTGGGTGGGCAAACTCTGAGTCCTGTAAAGGTCTAAGAAGAGAAGTTTTATTTGGATATAAACTTTAGAGTATTTTAGTCAAAATAGAGTTATTTACCCTTTTTCTTTTTCTCTGAAGGTCGCTTAAGAGTTTGCTCCACTTTTCTCCACCACATCAAAGTAATAATGAAGAAATATCTTCCCCTCTGTTGGTTTCCCACTTTATTTAGTGGACTGTATCCTTAGGACAAATTCTGTTGTCAGCCTCAAAAGGAAGTGAGAATTCTCTTGAGCACTTGCTCAAATCTAGTTTCCTTTCATAGTGCCTGTTGCCTCTGAATTTAAGGTTCCTCTAGATTTCTTTGAGAAAAAATGATCAACCCTAAGAAATGCTCCCTCCTGCACATATATTGAATTGTACTACCTACTCTGAAGCTGCTTCATTAGTTCAACCCTATTTGCTTTATATCTAAGTCTTTTCAATCTAATGGTAGTAACCTTTTCTGTTTTAACAACCCTGGTTTTTTCATCATTTTAATAAGATTCGGGCAAGAAGTGATGTTCTTCAAATAGAATTTGATTATAGCTATGCATATGTGCACACTTACCAAAAAAAAAAAAAAAGGTAACTTCTGTGGAGTGCATGGTTAGGAGACTTCATCTTTGTGAGTATGACTTGGTATGCTTATGCAAACCTAGATGGTATGGCCTACTATTCACCTAGGCTATATAGCATATCGTATTGCTTGTAGGCTACACACGTATGCAGCATATTAACTATACTGAATACTGTAGCCAAGTGAAACAAATTGGTAAGTATTTGTATATCTATACATATGTAAACATGGAAAAGGAACAGCAAATATGCAGTATAACAGATATAAACTGGTGCACCTGTATAGGATACCATCCATGAATGGGGCTTGCTGGACTAGAACTTTCTCTGGGTGAAGAAGTGAGTGGAGTAAATGTAAAGGCTGAGGACATCACTGTGTGTGCCACTGTAGACTTTATAAACACTGTATGCCCAGGCCATACTAAATTTATTTTAAAAACCCTTTCTTCAATGGTACTTAAATTTGCTCAAATTTATGTATTTCATGAATATTTCAATTTTTAAAACTTTTTCCTCTTATAATAAACACTTGGCTTAAAATGCAAGTCACAAGTTGCACAGCTGTACAATTTTTTTCTTTCTTTGTATACTTATTCTACACCTCTTCCTACTTTTAATATTTCTAATTTTTTTCTTTTATTTAATTTTTTTGGGTTGTTTTTGTTAAAAACCAAGGCACAAACTCACACATTAGCCTAGGCCTATGCAGAGTCAGGCCCAACAATATTACTGTCATTTCCTGAAGGTGTTCAAGGTCAGACACACATGGAGCTATCACCTCTTATGGTAACAATGTCGTTTTCTGGAGTCCCTCCTGAAGGGCCAGTCTGAGTCTGTTTTGCAGTTTTTTTTTTTTTTAAAGTAGGAGTATACTCTAAAATAAAGATAAATTATAGTATAGTAAATACATAAACCAGTAACATAGTTGTTTATTATCATTATCAATTATTATGAACTTTATTATGAATACTTTATGTGTACTTTTTATTATGTATAAAAATATATGCGTATACTTTTATATAAGTGGCAGTACAGTAGGTTTGTTTATACCAGTGTCACTACAAGCACATGAGTAATGGAGTTACTCACTTGTTATGATGGTTACATTGGCACGAGGTGATAGACATTTTTTAGCTCCATTAGAGCATTTATTTATCTATCTATTATCTATCTATTATCTACCTGTCTATCTTTGCAGGACAAGAGGTTTGAGCCCAGAGCCTTGCATATACTTTGCAAGCATGCTACCACTGATCTGCATCCACAACCTCCGCTTTTTTTTACTTTTATCTTGAGACAAGGCCTCCCTAAGCTACACAGGCTACCTCTGACCTTAAATTTGTGATCCTCTTGCCTCCCCCTCTGTAGTTGCTGGGATTATTGACATGAGCCACTGTGTGTGGACTCTATTATAATCTTATAGGATCACAATTGTAATATGTGGTTCATCTTTGACCAAAATAAGATTATGTGTTGCATGACTGTATATTCATATGGGATCTGGTCCATACTAGTTATAAACTTGTGTATAGGGACACCGTTTCATTCTTTCTGCTGTCATTGTTCCTCAGAGTTAGAGACAATATCTGGCCATTTCTCTGTAGTTTTTTTTAATAGTTATGTTTGTTTATGGGTATGATATGAAGTTTTGACATACATTTACAATGTGTAATGATTAAATCAGGGTAATTAACAAATTCAGCACCTCACATACTTTTTTTGGTAGTTAAAACATTTAAAATCCTGTCTCTTAACAATTCTGAAATATAAAATGAATTATTTATTATAGTCACCATTATGTGCACTAGATCACTAAAGCTTATAACTCTCAGCAGATTTTTATCATTGTCTCAATAATCTAATGATTTTCCTTGCTTACAACATTGTATTCCTCTATGATTCTTTCCCACAAAGGCAGTATTTCTTCTCTCTTTTGAGCATACTTCCTTTTCCCACATTTTGTTTATTCTAGTCACCAAATACCCAATCCAAGTGATAAAATTCAAAACTTATGTTTACTGTGTGATTTTATAACTGCCATAAGAAGCTCACCAGACTAACATTAAAAAATTATCACTTGGACAAAAGTGACATTTTAATTTGTCAACTACCCACTGAGAACACATTTGTAAGAGCCATGAACTTTGATCATTTAACAGATGTTTGTAAGTCTCCATGGAAAGTATGCCCTTAAATTGAAGTAATGTTTATGTATTGTTGTTGTTGTTGTTAGGTGCTGTCAAGTCGGTATCCGACTCATAGCGACCCTCATAGGGTTTTCAATGGCTGACTGTTTCGGGATTGCCTTGGGAGTGGATTGCCAGGTCCTTCTCCCATTTTTGCGGTGCTGAGAATTGAACTTGGGACCTCAGAGACTGTAGCGCAGCGCTCTACCAACTGAGCTAAATCCCAGCCCCTTGTTAATGTATTAGTGTGCTTTAATTTTTTGTATAGAGACATTGCCAGGGGAGCAAATACCAAGTCCCTATTAGGTAGAGAAGCATCTGACTAACAATAGTAGATGACACTGATTGTCCTGCTATTACATGGAATTAAGACCTTCGCTGAAGGATACTGTATTCTCAGAAAAGATGCTGAGGAATGGATGTTGCAGCAGCAAGGAAGTTAGACACTGAGAAGAGGAAAAAAAGATTCCTATTAGTCACACTATTGTTATTTTGTTTCATTTAACAAATTACAAATATCCAAAGGTGAATTATTTCCCTTCAATCTAGAATATACTTTATCAGACCAATGCAGCGAAGATGACCATTACATCTAACACCTAACTGTGCCCAGATAGTCCATCTGAACTGTGGCTAATAGAAGGACTGAAAAAGATACTTAAAAAGAGATATATTTATATAAAACAGAAATATATATGTATGTATGTGTATATATATATATATATGTATGTATATACATAAATGTATACAAAATAGTAGAAATGTCTCTACTTATAAAACATATTGTACATATATAGAAATCAAGTAAAACTTTTTTTCAGGAGAAAGCCATTGTGAAATAGTAGATGAAGTAAAAGTTATATAATATTCAAAGCAGAATATTAGCATGAACTTGTGGTTTTAAAATGAAAGGTATTTGTAGGTTTTTTTTAAAGCAAAAGTGCTATTAAGTCATAAAATTAAATGTTCTTACAATGGGACATTGAGAAGACATGACCAAACTAAGAAAGAAAATGGCCTCTCCCCCAAAACTATTAGAAATTTAGTATATTTGTTTTTTCTCTAACATAATTGTACCATGTAGATATGTAGAATTTTTACCCAATATTTAATCTTTGTTGGCAGAGACACTATAATTTTCCATTTTATTTAAATCTGGTTTTATATCTCAAAAGTTATTTCAAAATTTACTTTACATAGGTTCTACATGTTTATTTCAAACATCAGTCCTAAACAATTTTTGTTTAGTTGTTTTTGTGCATGATGTCTTGCTGCCCATCATGTTTTGTAGTTACTGATTGCATATGAGTAAGTTATTACTTTTAGTATATTAACCATATACATAGTATTTTTTTCTTTTTTCTTTAGAAATGTTGGTGAGGTCCAGAGTAATAAGTCATTTGCTGTATTGATTATGCAACTATTAAATCACTTTTGCTTACACATTCATCATCTTACATAATTTACAGAACAGTATAAACTGAAGAAGAAAAGAAAAAAGGTATGAATTTTAATTAATATGTAATAACAATCATATGCCATCATGGGTTATATTGTCATTGATTTTTTTAATGTCTATTGTTACTAATTCAAATAGTTTGTTGTTGTTGTTAGGTGCCATTGAGTCAGGTCTGATTCATAGCAACTCTTTGTACAACAGATGTAACACTACCCTACACTGTGCCATTCCCAACACTATTGTCAGTGTTTCTCTCCTTTTCATAGTATTTTTGATGGCTGATTGTTTTTTGGGAGTGGACCACCAGGTCCTTCTCCCAAGCCTGCAGCACCTGGTATTCCTAGGTGGTCTCCCGTCCAACTATTAACCAGGCGCGACCATGCTTAGCATCTAAGATCTGATGTGATCAGATGCCAGGATGGTACAGCTGTAGGAGTTTGAAATAGTAGTTAAGATTATTATCTTAGTTTTTGTAACTATATCATATAAATGATAATTCATCTTATATAATAGTTATAACTAACCTATATCTTATCTCTTTTTAGTTTTTTTGTATGCATAAATTTCTAACTACTTTTGTGGTCATAATTTTCACACAAAATTGCATCTGTTTTATTAACTAAATTGCATTCTTAATGCTATTTCCTCATTTTTAAGTCGATTTAGAAACACCTCTTTGTGCTTAGTTATATGTTTTTGATGTTATTTTTTCAAGAATGGCCTGAGCATGTTATATTTTTGTGTGTCCTTGTATATTTGAAGTTATCTTTTTGGTTGCATTCAAATAGTAAAGTTATCTTGAGTTAGTATAGAATTATTGGATACACAGTTTTGTTTTCTAGACTGTGTTGTTTCTTATATTTTGAAATAATAAAGTGTGTGGGGAGGCAGATGGAAAAATTCTGATGTGTTCTGAGTAGTCTGTTGTTGTTCTTGTTGTTGTTAGGTGCTGTCAAGTTGAGTCCAACTCATATTGACCCTATGTACAGCAGAACGAAACACTCCCTCACAGTGTGCCCTGCCTGTCATTATGTCAGTACTTCTCTGCTATTCATAGGGTTTTCAGTGACTAACTTTTAGCTTCTGGAGTGGGCTGCCAGATCCTTCTCCCAAGCCTCCAGCCCCTGGTATCCCCAAGTGGGCTCCCATCCAAGTACTACCCAGGCTCAACCTTGCTTAACTTCTGAGATCTGACTGGTTCTGATACCAAGGTGGTATGGTTGAAGGCATGAGCAAAGTAAGAGCCTTAGATTAATCTTGAGTTTAGAAAGGCCCCAAGAAGGGGCATGACATTTTTGTTAATACATAAGACTAGAGTTTAGCCAAAGGAGATATGGAGTATTTCAGAGATAGGAATTAGTGGGATGGAGAAGAGAGCAGAGTGGATTGGAAGAACTGGTAGAGGGCAGGTATGACTAGAGCTAGAAGACTGGGGGAGAGATGGAAGGAGGGCCTAGAATGGAAGTTAGGGAACAGTCAAGGAGAACCTCATGAGCCATATGAAACTCCTGTTTGTGCATCATATTTTGTAAAGAATAAGTCTACCTATTGTTGTAGGTTCATTGTTTTTTGTCATCTTACATCAATTTTGTGTTCCTTCTCATTTTATATTCTTACAAAAATCCTGAAGTAGTCTTCTACATTTTAGATTTTCTCTTAAATTTTTTTTTTGGTGTCAAACTTTTTCCTTAGTATACGCAACAGATATTTTAATTCTCTGCCATGTTATGGTTTTGGTACATCATTTTGTTAGTAAATTGCTTGGTTATTTTCTCATTTAAATAAATTCTTGTCTTTTCTAAGTTTTTTTTAAATTCCAATCTCTTCTTTTTGTTTTGGTTTTGTTGAGTCAATGTCCATATATGTTTGCAGAAAACTTAAGACAGATAATTTTAAAGAAAGACCTTTACTCTAAAACCTCAGAATGCTTTTTAAAAAACTTCTCTCTTATTACAGATTCCACATTTATTCTCACCCTTATCCTACCATTTTCTTAGTATTCATCCCTCAGTTTCCCCATCCTACATTTAGGGGCCTAATGTTAGAATGCAACAGGACTCTTGTTGAATTTCTTCAGAATCCATTTAAATGTTAGCATAATCTTGGTTTTAGAGGCAGCATATTGTTATGGCTAAGGGTATAGATGGTGGCTTCATATAAACCCAGGTTTGAATATGACATTATGGCATATTAATTGCATGATCTTGGATGATTTAATTTTTTTTATTTTCTCATAGCACTGGAGATTAAACCTAGGCCCTTGTGCATGTTAGGCAAGTGCTCTACCACTGAGCTGTATCCCTAACCCTGATTTGAGTTTCTAACTTCACTTTTAAAAATAACTTCTTCATAAAATGGGCTTTATAAGAATTAAATGATGAGAATTAAATGTGATAATGTATTTAATATGCATAGCAGAGTGCATTACTTAAGCATTCTATAAATAATAGCTATTATTATGTGAAGCTTAAGGACAGGTGATGTTCAGAATCTTTAGTATTTGACTCTCTCTATCAAAGGCTTGTTGTATATCTACGTCTTGTAAAAGGAGAACCTCTTTTCCTTGGCTAATGGGTAGAAAATCTAGGAGCTCCTGGAAGACAGTTTTGAAAAATACTATATTGATATCTTTTTTGTCAATTGTTTGTAGAGCACAGCTGGTAGCCTTCTATCAATGCCTTGACTATAACTGAATTAGGTATGGACCCTGTACAGAAATGATGCATGGTAACATTTTTGATATCATTACAATTTCTCTTAATGGGATGTAGGGAATGAATAATCAAGTGGTACAGAGGAGATAATTTTTGTTTAATGAGTTACTTCCTGGATTCTGGCATGATGTTAATTTTTGTGTTTAATTTCCTGGGCTATTAGAGTGTGTCACCCTTGTTACATGTTTTTATGTTCATAGGTTTCCAGATAAAATATGATTCCTAGTTAACTTTCAATTGCAGATATACACATGTAAGTACTTTTAGTGTAAGTGTCTGTACTAAATTGTGGGTCAAACTAAAAATGTTTTTGTTGCTTATCTGAAATACATGAAGTTAACTAGGAGACTGCATTTTATCTAAGTCTGGAAATCCTATATTGTATTATAAGGAAAATTCAGAAAGAAATTTCCTCTGCTCTCATTTTCCAGTCTTTCTTATTGTTTTAGCAGTATTCTCAAACTCAAAAATTTCTGACTAACCACATTCATGGTGTTGTGAAGTGTCTACAGCAGCTCTAATGCTAATATTTTGAAGCAGTTAGTGCTCAAATAGAGACAGATAACTCCTCTGGCTGTCCAGTGATACCACAGCCAGACAAAAGCAGACATGACTGAGTCCTTGCCAGAGCTGATTTCTGTGGTCCCAGGGCTGGAGAAAGTAAAATGTATTCGTTAATACATTATTGGATAAAATATTTCAATTGACCCTTGTATCTTTTTAAACACAGCTTCTATTGTTTGTATGTTTATAGCTTACTCCTGGTATATTTTACTGAAAAAGTATTACTATTGCAAAAAAAAAGATTTTTAATTATTACTAAATTATTATACACAAAGGTGATAATATTTGAGGAAAATTCAGTAACTAATTATGAGCTATATAGAAATCCATCTTTTTATCACATGTGCATTTTTAAATATGAGTGTCTGCATTCTTAACTTCTGGCAATATGAGTTCTCAGGGTTTTCATTTATTTGAGATAATTTCAGGAAGGCAATTATCAGTGGACAATTAAATTAAGCAGATCTCCTTGGCGTACTCTGGGTAAGGTTACTTCTTGTTTCCTCCTTTAATTGAGTCCCACAGTCACTCTGTGGCTTTACTGGGTGTCTTCTGCAAATAATTCTGCTCCCTAGCAGTACCAGCTTGTCCCACTGTAAGTTTCCTATGATTCAGTAAATGAAGAATAAGCCAACGGAGGAATGTATTTGAGAAAATCAGGACAAAGAGAAAGGTTAGAACAAAAGAGCATATCCTGTAATTATAGATCTGTGAGACTGGTTTTCAAGTGTTTGGTAAATTGTCTTTTGAAGTCAATTCTAATAGAGGACTTCTAAAAATGTTTTAAATAACGACAATGTTGTACTAAGAGCATAATTTCCCAAAGCAGAAGTGTGTTCTTTAGTATACAAGTCCTTTGAGATGCTGCATCATAAAAAAACAAATTGTCTGAGCAATGAGTCACACTCTACCTCCACTAATGGGTTCACAATGCACATTGTATATTAAAGCCTTTGAAAAATCTCATTTAAAACAAAAAAGTGCTTATCTTTTTTTTTTTCTGAAAGTCTCTAGTTTCCTGAAATATTATTTGTAAAGTACTGTCCTAATGGCATTTTTTTTTTCCTGAGGCTGAATCTTGCTACACAGCCTAGGCTGGCCTTCGACTTGTGATCCTTTTGCTTCAGCCTCCCAACTGCTAGGATTATAGGCATGCACCCCCATGGTTTATCCTTATGACACTTTTCAAAGGAAGAGATTGTCTAATTATGTATCTGAGTATTGATTTAGGTTTTTAAGTTCACTGTTTAGAATCACATATTGTAGTAAAACTATTAAGGTATGGAAGATGACACATGTCATTTAATTTCCTAACTGTAGAACAGGGAAGAAAAGATATTAGTTTTGTGAAATAATGATTTCGTTCAAAACTGTATGCTTTGAGTTTGGCCACTATTCAAGACATCATCTGAGGGTTTGGATTATGTAATACTCTTATACTAAAGGACCAAGAACTGAAAAAAATATGAAAATAAGATGTCTCCATATACGTTAATAGCAGTCATTCTTTGAATCATGGAAAAGATGGGCAAAATGCCATTCTCTTTGTCATTGGCAAAATTGTTTCTCAATCTAGCAATCTAACTTTTCAGAATTAATTATAAGAAACTGTATCAGATATGAAGGAATCAATTTTTATGAGGTATTCCTTGAAAGAATTTTGTAATAATAACTTTGATTTCCAACAGAAAGCAATTATGATGATGTGTATCAAGTAATACAGCCACCTGTCTGTATCATGGGCTCTAAATTTGTGGATTCAACCAACTGGGGATTGAAAATATTCGGAAAAAATTGCATCTGTAACACTTGTTATTTCCCAAACAACACAGTACAACAGAAATTTAAATAGCATTTATATTGTGTTAGGTATTACAGTAATCTAGAGAAGATTTAAACCATACAGGGGGATGTATGTATTATATGGAAATATGATACCATTTTATATAAAGGAATTGAGATCCATGGATTTTGGTATCCATGGGGTGCTGGAACCAATTTCTCATTGATGCTAAAGAAAGACAATATGCTATTGAGAAAAATATTTAGAAAAAAAGTAACAGAAAGATACTTATTCTGAAATATTATCATAGCAGATTTAACTTTTCTTATGTGATATACCATTAATAATTTAGATAAGCATACCATAAATAAATGCAAAGAAGTAGTAAAAAGTTATACATTATATAACTGAACTATAGATATTTAAGATCACTTGCTTTGTGTCCTAAAACTTATGTGTTTCTAAATTTTGTCCAGTGGTTGCTTATTAATTTTATAAAAATATAAATGCAGTAGCATTAAAAGGCTAAAGTAAAGCAGCATTTGAAACTGAAGATGTAGCAGATCAGGAATTCCATGTCAATCTCCTTTAAAAGAATAATGATATCACCAAAACTATATAACATCTAAATTCTAATGTACACCACAGAGAGAAATTATCAGTGAGAAAAATTATGTACTCAAATCAACTTCTTTTACTCATTAATCAGAAAGTTTTTGAGTTCCTTATGACTACTAAGTGCTGTTGCTGCTAGAAATTATTAGCACTGGCTCTCAGGCAACATACAGTCTAATTGGGGCTTGGGTTGCAACAGACAAGTTAACAGACAAATCTTCAGTTTGATCAATGTGTGACAGAGATACACAGAGCATCATAAGAACTCATGGAATGAGCATCTGTCCCAGACTTCAGAGTCAGAAATTTCCTTGAGGAGATGACACTTGAGCTGGGTCTTAAAAGGCAGGTTCTGTGTAGGTAGAAAAGTAAGAAAAGTAAGAAAAGGGTGGGTGCAGTGGTGCATGCCTGCAATCCTAATAACTCGGGAGGGGAAGGCAGGAGGATCACATGTTTGAGGCCAGAGGTAGACCATGTAATTTAGTAAGAACTTGTCTCAAGACAAAAAATTTAAAAAAGGGTTTGGGGGTGCAGCTCAGTGGTAGAGTGCTTGCAAAAGGTTACAGGATACCCTGGGTTCAGTCCCTTAGTACCCCCAAAATTAAAGAGTAAGAAGAAGAAAGGTTTTCCTGGTTGAAGGGCATCACTAGGGCCTCAAGTTTGTGCATCTCCAAGTCAATTGTTTTGTCTGGAGTAGTGTGCAGAGGCACAGAACAAGTGGTAAGGGAGACCCTAGTGTTTTTTGTCAAAATTGTCTATATAGCTCAAGAACACCAGGAAGGGCTCTTAAAAAAAGTTAAAAAAAATTTCCCAAAGTATAGGATTAATAGACTCTTTTGAATCATGTGATCATTTGAAGGTATATCTCTATTTTCTTTATTGGAATTTCAACAGATAAATAAGCACAGTAACCCAAGAAACTATTTTTGTGCTGCTATAACAGATACCACAGAGGGGGTAATTTATAAAAAACAGAAAACTTTTAGCTCATTGTTCAGGGGGCTGGGAAGTATAAGGTCAAAATGCCAGCACCTAGTGAAAGATTTCTTATGTCATCTTTTGGCTGAAGGACAAGTTTCAGAGTCTCTATTGACAATTTGGTCTTTACTTCTTTTCCTGCCTTTTTAATAACCTTTTGATTTCTTCATGATTGATGTCTTTGATGCCATGCCACAACACATCTGCTCTTTGATCATTAGTATGTAATGCATCAAACCTGTTCTTGAGGTGGTCTCTGAACTCAGGTGGGATATACTCAAGGTCATACTTTGGCTCTCATATACTTGTTTTTTTTTTTCATTTAAGTTTGAACCTGCATATGTGCAGTTGATGGTCTTATTCATAATCAGTACCTGGTCTTGTTCTGACATTTGATATTGAGCTGTTCCTTTGTCTATTTCCACAAATGTAGTCAGTTTGGTTCCTGTATGTCTCATCTGGTGAATTCCATGTATACAGTTGCCATTTATGTTGGTGAAGTGTATTTGTAATGGAAAAGTAATTGGTCTCATAAAATAATATTATGTAATCTCCAGCATCGATTCTGTCACCCAAACCATATTTTCCAACTACTGAGCCTTCTTCTTTATTTCCAACTTTTGTGTTACAATCACCAGTAATTACCAGTGCATCTTGATTGAATTTTCAATAAATATCTGGCTGTATAAACTGATAAAATCTTCCCTTTCTTCATTTGTGGCCTTGGTGGTAGATGTGTAAATTTGAATAATAGTCATATTAACTGGATTTCTTTGTAGGCGTATGGATATTGTTCTACCACTGACAGCATTGTAGTTCAGGACAGATCTTGAGGTGTCTTTTTTATTTTTTTCTTTGTGTGTTACTGGGGATTGAACCCAGGGCCTTAAGCCTGCATGCTTTGCAAGTGCTGGACCACTGAGCTGTGCCCCCAGCCCATTTTTTTTTTTTACTTTTTGTGACAGGCTCTCTCTAAATTATGCAGACTGCCTCTGGTCTCGAACTTGCCACCCTCTCACCTCCACCTCCTGAGCTGCTGGGATTACAGGCATGAGCCTCCACACCTGGCTTGACAGTTTCTAATTTTCCTAAATTCATACTATGTCTATTCTACACTCCAATTTATTTTTCTTTTTATGGTACTGGGGAGTTGAACCCAGGGCCTCCTACATGCTTTTTGCAACTGCTCAAACACTAAGTCATACCTACAGCCCATTTATTACTTTGTATTTTGAGACAGGGTCTCACTACGTTATGCAGGCTGTCTCTGTCCTTGAACTTATGATCCTCCTGCCTCTACCTCCTGAGTCGGTGGAATTAAAGATATGTGCCATTGCACCTAGCTACATTCCAATTATTAATGGATGTTCACAGTTGTTTCTTCTCATTTTGAATTATGCCACATCAGCAGATGGAGGTACTCAAGGCTTTGCTCCATTCCCATCATTAAGGTCAATTCTACTTTAAGAGGGCAACTCTTCCCCAGTCATCTTTTGAGTGCCTTCCAACATAGGGGGCTCATTTTCTGAGACTATATTTGACAGTGTTTCTCTGATATTCATAAGATTTTTCAAGGGCTAATTGTTTCAGGAGTGGGCTGCTGGGTCCTTCTCCCTAGTGTGTCTTAGTCTGGAAGCTCAGCAGAAATCTTTCCATCATGTGTGATCCTGTTGGTGTCTGAAATGCTGGTGGCATAGCTTTCAGAATCACAGCAACACTAAGGCCACACAGTATAGCAAAGTGACAAACATAAGACCAGGAATCAATGGCATTGAGGGAAGAAGTGGAAGCTGCTTTGAAGGAATGGGCAAAACACAAGGCTCCAGGAATTGATGGCATAACAGTTGAGGTATTTCAACAAACAGATGCAGCACTGGAGGTGCAAACATCTTTATGGCATGAGATTTGGAAAACAGCTACCTGGCCAACTGACTGGAAGCGATCTATATTTGTGACTACTCCCAAGAAAATGGATCCAACCAAATGTGGAAATTATTAATCAATATCATTAATATCACACACTAGTAAAATTTTGCTAAAGATCATAGAAAAGTAACTGTCACAGTGTATTGACAGTCAAGCCAGATTCAAAAGAGGGTGTGGAACCAGGGACATTATTGCTAATGTCTGATGGGTATTGACTGAAAGCAGAGAATGCCAGAAGGATGTCTATCTATGTTTTATTGACTATGCAAAGGCATTTCATTATGTGGATAACAACAAATTTTGGATAACATTGCAAAGAATGGGAATACCAGAACACTTAATTATACTCAGGAGGAATCTATACATGGACCAGGAGGCAGTCATTGAACAGAACAAGCAAACACTGCTTGGTTTAAAGTCAGGAATGGGGTGCATCAGGGATGTATCCTTTTACTGTACCTCTTCAATCTCTATGCTGAACAAATAATATGAGAAGCTGGCCTTTATGAAGAACATAGTATCATGATTGGAGGAAGAGTCATTAACAACCTGTGTTATGCTTGTGACACAACTCTGTTTGCTGAAAGTGAAAAGGCTTTGAAACATTTACAGCTGAAGATCAAAGAACAGCCTTCAGTATGGATTGGGTCTCAACAACAAGAAAATAAAAATTGTTACAACTGGGTCAGTAAGAAACTTCATGGTAAATGGAGAAAAGATTGAGGTTATCCAAGATGCTGTTTTACTTGAATCTACCATCAACTCTTGTGGAAGCAGTAGTGAAGAAATCAAAAGACACATTGCATCAGGAAAAGCTGTTGCCAAAGACCTCTTTAAAGTGTTGAAGAGTAAAAATGCCACATTGAAGACAAAGGTGTGCCTGACTCGGTCACATTTTTAATTACATAATATAGCTGTGAAAGCTGGACAATGAACAAGAGAGACAAGAGAAGAATTGATGCTTTTGAATTATGGTACTGGAGACAAAATTGAATATACCAGGGACTGCTAAAAGAACCAGCAGATTTGTCTTAGAGGAAGTGCAATCAGAGTGCTCCTTGGAAGGAATGATGGCTAGACTCTGTTTGACATATTTTGCACATCTTGTTAGGAGGGACCAATCCCTGGGGCAGGACATTGTGTTTGGGAGAGTGGCAGGTCAAGGATGAAAAAAAGACCCTGAACTATATGGATTGACACAGTGTCTGCAACAATGGGCTTAAACATAAGTGGTACCAATTCAATTGCACCTAACAACATCTTCTATGATAGACTATAGTTTGTTTCAGAAATCATCTTGGTTGTAGAGACTCCACCTTGCTTCACATAAAGGCTTTTCAGTTTTGAGGTCTCTGTACAAGTAGCCTGTTTGTGGGGAATATCTGAGTTGAAAGACACCAAAATCTCTGACTGTGTTACTTTGCTGCAAGGTGGAAAATTCTAGTACTGGAATAATTCCTTTCAATTAATGCATTATCTTTTCTGAATGCTTTTATTATCACAGAAATATGTTTCCCGAGAGGAGTTCCTATTGGGTTCTTCTCAGCTGTAAACTTTAAGACAAATTAGTGATTGGATTGCTAACTACTCCATTAATGAAGGTCTGGAAAAAGTAAGAAGCAAAGAACAATCTGGTGGGGTATTGAAGGTCAGGATGTCTTTCTGTCTTCGGTTCCCTGGTGTTAGACAGACTCACTATGCTGCAGTCACCTAATGTCTGTAGTACCTAGTACAATGCAGGGCACAGAAGCGCTCACAGTCTCTTGTCCTCAATTCCCAAATCCAAAATGCTCTAGAAATAATATATTAAAAGTCAATGAGTTTTAATAAAACTTATCTTGAATTGAGGTGAGGCTATACATAGTCTTCTGTGTTTATCCTACTTAGTGTGAATGTTTTCATTGCTGCAGAAATACTAATGTACCTGATTATAGGGTACTGCCCTAGACCCGCTGGAGGTGCTACATAACATGTTAAAGATATGATATTGCCTTTTAAAACCTAAACTATTCACAATTCTGAAGTATATCTGGTCCTTGGGGTTTTGAGTAAGAGATCAAAGACCTTAGAAAATACCATGTATTCAATGCTTCCCAAGAGCTAGGCTTGGTACTGTTCACTTTATACATGTTGTTATTGTTAGGTGCTGTTGAATTGGTATCTGGCTCAGAGCAACCCTATGTACAACCGGCAAAACATTATTGTTAGTGCTTCTTTGCTATTCATAGGGTTTTCAGTGGCTGATTCTTTTTGCGGAGTGGGACTGGGTTGCCAGGTTCCTCACCCAAGCTTACAGCACCCGGTGTTCCCAGGTGGTCTCTCATCTAAGTACTAACCAGGCCCAGCCCAGCTTAGCTTCCGAGATCTGACAGTATGGGATGCCACAGTGGTAAGGTTGTAGGCACTTTATACCTAGTAACTTGTTAAAGCATGCCTGTGAGGCAGTTGCTGCAGGATGAATGAGGCAGGACTTAGAAAGTCAGCCTACGTGGGTTGGAATTCCTTCTCTTTCACTTAACCACATATGTTTCTTTGGTGATAGTCCTTTTCCTCCCTTTACCTCAGTTATCTCATATGAAAATAGAAGATAGTAATAGTTCCCTGTAAAACTTTTAATGGTGGTTAGGTGATTTAAGAGATAGGAAGCACGTAATACTGTGCTTTCTCAGAATTATTATTGTTAATCATTTTGGTAAAACTGCATTATTAGCATAACAATCCTCATTTTAATAGATGAAAAACTTTTTATAGATTAACTAATTTATCAATGTTCACAAATCTGGAAGTCATTGAGAAGGGCTTGCTTCTATATCTGTGAAGACACCAAATCCATGATTTTTGCCCTTGTATTCTACTAGTTTCTCTACCAAAGGAGAAGCTGTAATGATTTAAATGAAAAGATTGAAGGACTAGGAGGCTACCTGAGGAAAGTCAGGCAGTAGGCATTCTCTAGTAGGGGGCCCTCAGTAGCCATAAGAAGGAAGGTGCTGTATAAAAAAGTCAAAGGCACAGAGAAGTATAATAAATGCAACTTTTGCTGCAACTACTGCTTAGGATTTGTTAAATATTCATTGCTATACATATACAGATATGTTGTACACAGACAGAGCCAGGGGTAGGAGGGTGGGGGAAAGGATGATTTAAGCATTGAAAAAGTAAAAAATAATGTTAGAAGTTGGAAAGAATTTTATTTTATTAGAGTTAATGATTCTTAACATAAGGATGGAGAACTACTAGTATTTTAAAAAAGTAAATAAAGTCCTAAATCCTTGCATTTGGGATCATAATTCAGTTGCATTTTAAGTGAATTGACCATTGAGTTTTTGCTTCAAGTTCTATGTTTAATAAGTCTTATTTAAATAAGGCTCTCTTTTAAATACTTATTTATAAGCCTTGCACTCAACGTGTAAGAAAAAGGACAAGAAGTATGCAGATAATTCTACATTCAAGTGTGAATAAATCAAAATATTTTGAAGAAGTTAACTTTTTTGATATTGTGAGTTATCAAAAAAGCTAACTATGTAAGAAATTGGAAGTTACCCAAAATTACACCAAGAGACTCACAGTTGTTTAATTTTAAATGTTCAATGAGTAAGTTTTACAACATGTTATTTATTTCAGAGCATGGAAGTGATTTTCTTAAGGCTATCAAATAAATATGAAAATATATTT
Source organism: Pedetes capensis (assembly GCA_007922755.1). Classification (NCBI taxonomy): domain Eukaryota; kingdom Metazoa; phylum Chordata; class Mammalia; order Rodentia; family Pedetidae; genus Pedetes; species Pedetes capensis. The sequence continues at coordinate 95,487 of VMDO01006385.1, forward strand.
GTTTTGAATGTGGCAGTAAAAATTGTATAGCAAACTCACTTGTGAATGTAGAGTGTCAAATTACTAAATGCAATCTTTGCAAATTGAACTTTTTCCACAATGCTGGGGGTTGAACCAGAGCCTTACACGTGGTAAACAAGTGGTCTACCACAGAACTATACCCCCAGCATCAAGTACATATTAAAATACTGATCACTATCATCAAGTGTGATTTATTCTAGTCATTAGAAAGACAATATTAGGAAATTTATTATTAAAGCAAATCCCATAACTATATAATATAGAGAATAATATAGTGTGTACACACATTGAAACCAAAAGCAAAGAAAAAAAATTAAATTGTCTGGAGGTAAGTGTTTAACAATAAATTTCATACACCAAATTCATTAGTTTTCCTTATACCAGGAATAATTCATGATGAAGCTGACTTGGCTTATGCACAAACCTAATATATGATAAAGGAAGCTTTGCATAGGTAGAAATTAATGGCATCTTTTCAACATTTTTGAAGGCGTAGTATGCAGTTGTACCACTGTGGTGGCTTCCTTGGCGTTAATGCTTTTCCCATCTCCACCGTTGGCTCTTTAGGGAACAGCTGGTGTCCAGCAGAGTAAGTGCTCATTAGGTCATACTTACTGTTATTGCTATCATTATCACTAATACTATGCCCAATATGCCTGCAACCATACCACTGTGGCATCTGATACCATCAGATCTTGGAAGCTAAGCAGAGGTGGGCCTGGTTAGTATTTGGACTGGAGACCACCTGGGAACACCAGATGCTGCAGGCTTGGAAGAAGGACTTGGCAACCCACTCCCCAAAAACAATCTGCTGTTGAAAATCCTATGAATAGCAGAGAAGCACTAAAAATACTGTTTTGACTGTTGTATGTAGGGTTGCTATGAGTCGGATACTGGCTCGCCCACACCTAACAAGTATGTGGTGAGAATTTGATTTATATAGAATTAGCAAGACACATGTGGTCTTCTCATGAATCTTGTAGTGTCAAATGAGTGTGATATAATAATATGATGCAGTTATTGTTAAAAATATGTAAGATGAATATATACCAAGACTATATATGTATATATATAAACTTTTGAGTATTTAGCATTTTTATATTTCTATATATTAAAATTACTATATTGAACTTGTACTTGTACTTCCTTGATAATAAAAATATAAGAAAGTAAATCATAAAATACGAAGTTTTTAGTTTAATGCCTTTGTACCATTTTATATTCTTTTTGTGTGTGTGTGTGTGTGGTACTGGGGGTTGAACCCAGGGCCTTGCGTTTGCATGCTCTGCAAGTGCTGGACCATTGAGCTGCACCCTCAGCCCATTGTTTTTACTTTTTGAGACAAGGAATTACTAAGTTATGCAGACTGCCTCCGGTCTCAAACTTGTGATCCTCCTGCCTCTGCCTCCTAAGTCGCTAGGATGACAGGCATGCGCCACCATGCCGGCTCCCATTTTATATCTTAGCAGTTAGGACAAAGTCTACAAATATATACTATTCAATATATTTTAAGTTAATGATTAAGCTATAATGAAATTTGTGTCTTTACCATTTGTGTAGAATGCTAAATTGAAAAGACTGCATTTGTTAGTGAAACAATAGCAGAAATATTTTTAAAAAATCAATAGTTCACATATTTTTCAACAATAGCAATACAAATATCATTTATAAACCCATATTCCTATTCATATTCTATAATTTTATTTCCATAAAAGCATGTAGACTTACATGCATACATTTTTCAATGTATGTCCGTAGATCTAGAGAAAATGCATGTTAACTTTGCATAGTTTTGAATTGATATACAATGGTATGAGATTTTGACAAATGGTTTGTTAGTTCCTCTTGTTCTCTGCCATAAGGAGCAACTCTAAGTATGTGTCAGATTGAATCCTCATAAATCTTGGTCAAAATGAAATAAGAAAACTGAGATTGAAGATGATAAATGATAATCTTTATTTTTCCTGAGGCGCAATTGTTTTTCACTTTTAAAAATTCTTTCCCCTTTGAATGTTTATAGAAAAGTAAGATAATGTATCATTTCCTGCAGAACACCTAATTTTTACTAATCCTCTGATTCAACCTTAGCATTTGAACCTTTTAATTACACAAAAGTATATGCATCAAACATTGTTGGCATATTTAAGTGAAACTTTTTGAATGATGAGATATAATTTTTATTCCCTTGCTATCTTCTTTAACATATTTCTGTTTTTCATATTTAACTTTGAAGTGAGCTCTCCTTCTGGTTTGCTTGTTTGTCTTCTGTCAGGTGAAACTGTCAAGCCCAAAGATAGAATAGTATTTGTTATCTGTTACATAATCTATTAACATACAGGTCTCAAAACTTTTCTGTGCATGTTTTCCCCCTTTCTAAGTAAGGAAGTCCTAAGTGCTTGCACTATTATGAAATCATAATCTTAACTGTGAATCACTTGCTTCAAACCAGCAGGATGGATCCTTCTGTATCAATAGCACAAATAGCAATTCTGCTAAAAGCTCGTACTGAATGGTTTCACGTGTGTTATCTCATTTTTCTTCCTTAACGTCCTGCGAAGTTTCTTTTTTAAAGGCATAGTGTGTTTGATTGTTTTGTTTGATTTAATCTTCATTTGAGAGTTATATTTCTCTGAATCGGTCCACCTTTGCATTGGTGTTAGGCTGCAAATCTGATTTCCAAGCTGAAAATTTTTGACTTCAAATATGTTGTTGTTGTTAGGTGCCGTCGAGTCGGTATCCGACTCATAGCAACCCTCATAGGGTTTTCAATGGCTGACTGTTTCGGGATTGCCTTGGGAGTGGGTTGCCAGGTCCTTCTCCCATTTTGCGGTGCTGGGAATCGGACTCAGGACCTCAGAAACTGCAGAGCAGCGCTCTACCAACTGAGCTAAATCCCAGCCCCGACTTCAAATATAGGGTACTTTTTATTTTTAAATGAAATATTTGACAAACTTTTTGGCCATCAACCAAACGCAATTTTAAAAAACAAACTGTCCACATTGTCTTCACCACCAATAGTGACTCTGCTAAATGAATGTGATCTTGATTATATTAAGAGCTCCAAGAATTATGTTGCCATCCCTATGGAAAAACTTTCCAGTTTAATTCTTACCCACTGCCTGATTTCTTTTAGAAGAGATTCATTTTCTAATGGAGTCAGTAGATCTATGTGTTAGTGCCAATTTATGTGGTGCAGAACTATATCACTAAGCATATAGATGTCTTGCTGTGAGTTAGACAGTAACTGTAATGAAAGTAGAATGGTCTCTAGACTGTTTCACCAGCATTTTATGTCTGGGCCATGCCTTCATCATGTTCTCTGGGATAAATTGTGCTATGGAAACTGAAAGGATTAATCAGTATTTTTACTGGGCATTCCACACTTAAGAACAAATACACATCAAGGGTGGACTTGATCTCTTGATTCTTAGACAAAGCATTTAATCTATCTTGATATCAACTTTGTGTTTTAATATGTAAAATATGGAGCATTGTTGGATACTTCTATTGTCTAATTTCCTTTTATTGTAAGAGAATCCTCATTTTTTAAAAGTAGGCTTCATCTCTTTATGTAGTAATATGCCTCAAATCATGCTAATCCCACTGTAGATACAGTGATGGGCCTGACTGATCCAAGGATAATACCATTCTTCTTGGCAGTGAATTGTTCAATTAAAAAAAAAAAAACACTTTTAGGGCAAGCCTCCAAGGAAACATCTGAAGAAAGCATTCTCTTTCTAAAGAATGAAACTCAGGAAGAGACCTTAATTTTTTTTCTTTGTATGTCATTTTATTTGGACATGATGACTGAGTCTGTTGTTTGGCAAAGGATGGAATAAATACCAAGGAAGGCAGAGGAGAATAAACAAACCAACCTGGCAAGTTGATGGACTAGCTGAGCTGATGAGTCAACAAATCTAAAAGCTCCTCTGTTCTTTGGTTTTCATATGACTTCAGGAAGATTTCCCTATATTTTAAACCAACTTGATTCAGCATTCCTTATTGAGTATAGCAGAAAGCATTTTAGTTGATACAATTCCCAATTTTTTCTAATTCAGAAATTCTTTAAAATGTATGTTTTATAAAGACATAAAATTATTGAGATTCTGTTGTATGTGTATCTGATTACAGTCATATTTCCTGAACCTTGTGTCTGTTTATGGTACAGCATTACCTCTTCCTGGTATTTCTTCACTATTCTCTTTAGCCAGGAAGTAAGGGAATATTAATTTCCTTTACGTAAATTTATTAAATATTCCTTTTAATTTCCATCCATCTGTAGTAGTTTTACTTGGAAAATAGCGCTTTTTTATGTTTTCCATGTTAAAATTCCACTATGGTATTAACCAAACTTAAAGTAGAAAAAAAATTACCTTACATTGTAGGCTGAATTATGTCCCTGCCAGAATTCATCTTGTGAAGACATAACCTTCAGACTAGGTACCTGAGAATATATCTGTACATGTACAATTTTTATTATTTATCTGAAATTCAAATTTAACTGAACATTTTGTGTTTATCTGGCAATGCTATCCCTAAATTATTTTTGAACATTTGATTTAGGTGTCATTTCAGTCAGGATAGGTTGTATAATGCTGTAACACAATGAAACACTAAAATCTAAGTGGTCCAAACTTTTATTTTCTATAAACTGTCCATTGTAGGGTGACATAAAAGTCTTATAAATAATAGTATGTGGAGATTACCATTTCAAAGTTGCTCCTAACATACCACAGGGGAGAAAAGAGCTTTCTGGAGTCTCACTTGAGCAGTTAAATTCTGTTTATATCCCTGTTATTTGTAATTCATTGGTCAGAAATAGTCCTTCATACCAGTCAACTAAAGAGAAACCAAACATATATTCCTATCATGTCTTGGCAAAAAGGGGTTCTGCAACTATATAGAGAATTGTACCAATGATGTAAACCCTAAGTGTGATTCCCCATAGATATAATCTCTCCTTTCTTGAACCCCCACAGGAATTTATTTGCAATTTCCTAATTATTTTTCTCTTGTTTAAACTTGCAAATTTAACCACTTTCTACTTATGTAACCCTTTGGGCTAATAAGTTACTTTAGAGGTAGGTCTTGTAATTATGTTTATAAAAAACAGACCCTCATAAATGGATATTACATTGATCTTACATTCTGTGACTCACTTTCCTCATACTAATGCTGGACTTGTGAGTGTGTGATTTTGCCTTAGGGTTGTTTTTGAGATGTCTATTGTTGTGGTTTGGAGAAGGGCCTGGCAATCCACTCCCATGGCAATCCCAAAACAGTCAGCCATTGAAAACCCTGAGGGTCGCTATGAGTCCAATACCTACTCGACTGCATCTAACTACAACAACTGTGTGGTCTATGTTGATCCTATACCTGCAGCCATAGCCCTGTGGCATCCGATCCCATCAGATCTTGGAGGCTAAGCAGGGTCGGGCCTGGTTAGTACCTGGATGGGAGACCGCCTGGGAACACCAGAAGCTGTAGGCTTGGGAGAAGGACCTGGCAAACCCCTCCCAAAAGTCAATCTGTCATTGAAAACCCTATGAACAGCAGAGAGGCATTGACAATAGTGTTTCCCCTGTTGTACAGAGGGTCGCTATGAGTTGGATACCAACTCGAC